>JACJUY010010459.1:7518-28850 GCA_014220935.1 Platorchestia sp. MABIK
TGTGTTGTGCAGGTGTTGTGTAGTGCAGGTGTTGTGTTGTGCAGGTGTTGTGTTGTGCAGGTGTTGTGTTGTGCAGGTGTTGTGTTGTGCAGGTGTTGTGTGGTGCAAATATAAATATTGGAACAGTTATTTGACATTAAGATCTTAATTAATACTTTTATGAAGATGTTCATTTTACTTTCATCGCAGATTCAGTACAAATTCATATGCTAAGGTAATGCTAGCAAAATTAGTCATTTCATCAATCGAAAACATGAACGCAAATCGTTTCGATGAACAGCTTCATTGTCAGATCTGTAAAATGCAAAGTATGATCGGTACAACGAGAGTATAAAATCACGATCAATGATAAATTCTATACCTCATACCTAAATAAAACAGAAGACAAAAACCGAAAAAATACGACGAGACATTTTTGTCAGATGGGTGTATGAACTAAACGTTATTTAACATGGGGTTTTCCCTAAAAATGTACAAGGTTCTGAAATTCCGAGGTCAAAATCACTGAAAGACTTAGCAATCACTCATAAATCATCATCACAAATTATTGTACTGCACTTCTCAGCATGGCTGCGTAATGCTGAATGAGAAGAATGAGCCAGCAATTTAGCGGTCCAGAAAATTTTTCCGCGTCTGCCACTCCTCCGTAAATATTACGTGACGTCATTCCGACGTGCGCCTATGCGGACTGCGCACAACTGTACTTATGGACAACAGAAAAGCAAATGAGCATGGGAATAGAGTCCTTGTGATGAAAAAAACGATTGTTACTTTGATTACCAGTTAGACGCGTAAACTCACTCTAGGAAAATACTCACAGAATAAGGAATTTTGTTAACTGATTGGTTTTCTCAAATAAAAAACAACAAAATATTTTAAAGTTCAATGCAAGTTATTCTTTAATTTCGCATGAGGGTTGAACTCGCACTATTTTCTCAACTGAAACTTTTAGTTCAATTTTTTTATGGTTTCATGAGTAAGATGTTTTTTCTGCTTGTTATTTTACTGCCAGGTATAGTAGTTAGGAATTTATTATCGATGGTAATTTTATTATTGCGCTGTGATAATCATACAATGTGCTTACAGAACTAGTATTAGAGCTGGCCTCCAGATTGTGTTTATCTTTATTGATAAAATTATCATTTTATTACGATTTTCACCACTTTTATATTCTATTGTTACTGAGATTAAGACTCTAGAGTCCATTAAATGCAATCTTACAGGTACGCAAACATACACGAATTTAGTAGAACTATAGAAAGCGAGGAATCGATGCACATGGCGTGTACGCACGATACCATGCGCATACACAAAGGCTGAAAATAGCGAGTAGGAAGGGAATAGAAAGAAAAAAGCAAGAAGAAATGGTGAGGGAATCTTGAACTTCGGAAAAACGAAAAGGGATCGAGAAATAGTGGAAGTCTCGAAGGTCATCTATATCTGATGGAATCTAAAGCATCCGCTGGGAGGCGCTAGAGTTCATGGTATGGGATTGACAGAATTTACTTACCTAAACCTGTTGCCTCTCCTATCCCTCCTCTGTGGATGCTTACGTTCTACAATGCGTTCCAAAATGACAATGATTATACAGTACATCGGTTTCACGTTCAAATGTCTACGGTTTTGTATAACCGCTTTTGACTGAATATTGTCAGCATGGGCAGCGAATTACGTAAAGTTGGTTCTGTTTTGCAGGGCACTTAGAAATGACATTATATTATTGATATGACACTTTGATATGACATAATATTATAGATATGACACTTTGGTATGATCTAATATTGTAGATATGATAATCCGATATCACCTGATATTGTAGATATGATACTTCGAACACATTCAGCCTATTTGAGTAATATACAAATTCACTAAGAGCATGTATCATTAATTGGTGTTAGTATTTAAAAGCACAGAACGTGTATATTACGCGTGTGATGTTATGGGGAGGCGAATGAAGGAAAGGAGCGTAGGACGAGAGGTCGGTGGCGTCACGTGGCTTGTGTGATGTGGCAATTTGTGGTGGCGACCATTTATGGTGATGTATCCTAGCAGCAACTGATGGTTGTGACCATTTATGGTAATGAAACCTGGTGGTAATTAATGGTAGTGACCATATATAGTGATGAATCCTGGCGGTAATTTGTGATGGTGATCAATTATGGTAATGAATCATGGCGGAAATTGATGGTGGTGACCATTTATGGTAATGAATCGTGGCGGGAATTGATGGTGGTGACCATTCAAGGGGGCGAACCGTTGCGGAATTTTAAAGTGAGGGCATTTTGTACGGGTAACTTATGCCAGCGGAAATTCGTATAAAAATTAAAGGCTTACGACATTTTTCATGTCGGTGACAATCTGTAATGGAGGCAATCTCTAGTGGCAATTACTGATTGTGTCAATCAGCATTTGGAATTCATGTTCTTAATCTGTGGTGGCAATGGTGATGGCAATTGATGATGGCAATCTGCTGTGGTGTTTCATGGTGGTGACCAGTTGGTGTATACATCAATGTGAGGTGGTGACGGTGTGGTTTGTTGTGGTGAGTGATGGTAAATTGGAGTGGCAACTTGTGTGGTGTTGTGGTGGTTGTGTGGTGTTGTGGTGTTTGTGTGGTATGATGGTTGTGTAGTGTTGTGGTGGTTGTGTGGTGTTGTGGTGGTTGTGTGGTGGTGTGGTGTTGTTGTGGTTGAGTTGGGGTGGTTGTGTGGTGTAGTGGTGGTTGTGTGGTGTAGTGGTGGTTGTGTGGTGTAGTAGTGGTTGTGTGGTGATTGTTTGGTGTTGTGGTTGTTGTGTGGTGTTATTGTGGTTGTGTGGTGTAGTGGTAGTTGTGTGGTGTTGTGGTGGTTGTAAGGTGTTGTAATGGTTCTGTGGTGTTGTAATTGTTGCGTTGTGGTTGTTGTATGGTGTTGAGGTTATTGTTCTGGTTGTGTGGTATTGCGGTGGTTTTGTAGGTGAAGGTGGTAGAATGTTTATTGAATAATATTTATTTGTGAATGTTTTAATACAGATACGAAGACTGAAAGCTTTTAAACACAGTAAATACTTATGAGAAGTGCCTTGGAGGATCGTCTCTGCATTACATACGAGGCAGTCCTTGATATTGCTTGCCTTCGTAGGCAATTCTTGTTGATGTTTGTGATATAGTGGGTGTAAGTGAATGATTTTGTTGCTGAAACCAAGAAATTGGTGTTCTTGAGACTTGAACTAGTTTTTGTGCGTACAAATTAGCAAGTGCCGAATAACCAGATCGGGAAAATTTCTTTACTATTTAAAGAAAATTTAATTAGATGTTCTACAACGATGAGCTAGGCGCAGATAATTCCGTAGAGTTACATACGGATGAGAGAAGTCGTACCATTTTACCATGAAAGTATATATAAACAAAAATTAAATTGTCCCTAAAAGCGTATAAAATACAAAGAAAAGTAATTCTATTGATTTTTTAAAATTCTTTGTTTAAGTTTTTTGTTAACAACGTATATTAATGGTATTTTAATGCCTTTGGCAGTGGTTGATAGTGAAATGAGAGAAATGTACTGGAAATGTCTGCTTCGTGTTATGAAAGAAAAAACCTAAAAAGGCTGTAATGAACTTACTAAAATCCTGTCCTAAACGGCTTTATATTATAAGAGGGAGTTGGATAAGCATAATTAAAAACACATTGAACAACAAACACATTTAAATAAATATAAAAACATTTACACTGAATAAAATTTCAATACTTATTCATGACACGATGAATGAAAAATTCGTGTGGTCATTAGTTAAAAAATCCCTACCCAAGAATACTCTTAATTTTCATCTGTCGATTTATCTTTTGAGATACAGAAACGTAGGCCCCTAAATTGCGTAGCGATAAATCTCTTTTCGAAGCAGTGAGCCAGTGTACTCATTTTACGGATATACATAGTTATTCTTGATTTAAAATTTAATTCTAAATGATGCCATTACGTTTGAACATTGGCTGAAAAATTCATTCATTTCACAATTCTTTTTGAAGTTTTTGAGCTTGGTCTCTCCAGACTCGACTGAAATAATCCTACCGCAGTAATACTAAGGACTGACTGACCAATAATTTTGCTTTTTGTCAAGTATCTTCGTAATACGACAAAAAACTTTAAAATTCTGCAAATTTTGTCATATTTTGTTTTCACATGTGGTTAGAAAGTCATGTGTTTGTCAAACCAAACACTAAGGTTTTCGTCAACTGACTCCATTGTATAGTCTCTTAACGTTAGCGTAAGTTTTGACGAATTTTCCGTCGCATTTATGATCTCAAAAGGCGCAAGTTTCACTTGCGTTAAAGGCCATTTCAGTCATACTACGATTTCATTTTCTTTCGAGGCTTCCAGCTTTGACTTGTGTTTCTTTCAAATCAGTTTTCAAACTTGTCAGGGCGGTTTGGGTATTGTCAGCTAACATTGAGATTTTTGTGTTTTCAGGCAGGGTGGGGAAATTACTATTGGAAATAGAAAATAGGAGCACCCCAAGAATAAACCCTTGAGGAATCTCAAAGAATTGAGTGATTTTGTTTTGCAAACACACTTCATGAGAGCGGTTATCTTGGAGAGCTTTCAAACCACTGTGTGTGCATTCTGAGATTCGATATATGTATTTTATAGAAGTTTTTTATGTTCAACACTCTCAAACGCTATGAAGAGATCAAGCAGTAGTAACAGAGTTACAGTTTTTGGTCTATATCTGTCGAAACTGTCGTGCGGGTCGACGTGTGGGTTCGAGAAAAGAGCTGTGTTCTGTGCAGCTACCTTTCCTGAGGTTCGTGAGGGTGCCACCTACGCCGTAATCAGTCCGTTTGAGCAACAGAAAATAAACTACGGGGGTAGGGGGGGGGGAGGCACCGTTAGGAAAACGTACAACTGTCTACGCCGTATGATTCCGCTAGAGCTTTTCAGGGTAATCACAGATTCATCCAACTACGAAAGTTGTCTTTTTGTACGACAAAGCTATGTAGTATGGTTTGTCCTCCCAAGGTGGTCCCTTAAACCCCTTTGTGGCGAGATGTCTCTTTGGACTAAAGCCTGTGTAAAACGGAGAGAGGAAGCTCTATTTTTACCTTAAAATGAGAGGTACTCATTGATGAATCTCATTACAATGCCTCTTCAATACACGGATGCATATCAGAAAAACAAAGTAGCGCGTACTAACAAGAGGAACTGCATATTCAGTGAATACACGTAAAACATTCGTGCTACTCGGTTAAGTAATCAGACTAATGTTGGGATATTGAAATAAAATACAAATGAAACATAAGGGGCTAACTAAAGTAAACGCACGTGTGAACCATTAGCGTAGGCACATTCAGCTAGGGGTAACTCATCTACTTGTTACTATGCCACAGGACAAACCCCTGAAAGAAAACATTGAACTATTATGGGTAACGATTGAATAATGGATTCGACAACCCCATGCATTGCATAACAATATCATTTCATTTTTTCTGTGGTGTTAGTAAAGCATCTTGACCACTGATGTTTCTTCTGTAAGCAGATTGATAGCAAAGCAATAGGTGTTATTCCTTCATGGGAAACGAAAACTTGTTTGTTATTAATTTTTAAATATATTGGGCGTAGTAGGAAAGAGACTTATTATCTTTAATTTGGCGTTGTATAGATATAACCAGATTTGTGCAATGATTGAATAACGGACAGTTTCCATTGGTCACGAAATGTGTTTGTGGCAATAGATGTATTTATTGTCAAAGAAATCGGGGGTGGTGCAACTGGAAGCTCTCTATGTAACATAGGAAAATAACATCTTTTTCTACTGCTTATGTTCTCTTTAGAGTGTATAAAATTTTAGTATCTGTAATGACCCTCGATACCCATTCGTTTCCCAGATTAGGGGATGAAACATTGTTTCGATTTACAGTATAATAATTGTAGGTGTGTTTGGAGCGAGCAAAATTTTTGAAGGAACACAAATTTCTGGCAACACTCATGTTTAGAGCAGAACTTCAAATTCTGACCTCTATTTTTGTAAACAGATCATTTCTGCAACAAATGAGAGTAGAATTAAGTTCCTACAAAGAGTAACAGAGCTTTTGTTGTTCATACTGTCAATCTATACCATAATAAGAGCCATAAGTACTCACACCATTTCAAAACACAGGCCTTTGAGATACCAGAAACAAGTTATTTTTATCCCTTTACATGTAAATTAATCACATCAGATACCTAATAATTCAAGTAAATCACCCTATTACCCAGCTGCTAACCTCTGTATCTTGTGAACCATTGCACAGATCTTTATAAATTTTTCACAGCTGACACTTGAAAAAATTAACAACCTAATTATGCAGAAAACATAAATTGATTTGCCTCTCATTGAATTGCACTCCATATTATGGCTATTATGTGTAATGTTGATCAGTGTTTTGAAACTAAATATTTGCTGTTTCTCTTTAGGCAATAATAGAACATATATGATTTCCTTAAAATATGCTGCTCAGTGTTCAATGCATTAGAATACATGAATTTTTAGATATAAATACATTAAAAACTACCCATCACTGCCTACACAACATTTTTTAAAAGTGACATTTTATATTTGTGTAAAGTGGTGCAAAATAAATTAATGTGATTTTCAATTTTAACATGATCTGATTTTAAAATTCACTTCAATTTTTCAATATATAAATTACCAATCTTAGTGAAAACATTCTTTGTCTCAGTATTTTTGCATTTAAAATTTTCGTCTAATTTCAGAATAATCCTTTACCGTGAAGTAACTAAGAAAAGTTCTGTGTAAACTTTGTATGGTCATCTTTGGTGGCCAACTCTGTATGACCGCTTATCCTGAACAACTTTAATCACTTTTCATTCCATTAAAGACCACCTTTGAAAGTGACCAGATGTAGGATAGGAAGCCGGTATACTCAAAGCCTAACCATTCATTTTACTACTAAATAAAGTAAAAGTAGGTACACTATTATTTCTCTACAAGGCTACGTAAGTGCAGAAGCCTGCATGATGTTATTTTTTCAATTATAATACAAGCAAAGTGTTGAGGAAAATTAACTGAAATTTTAAAGCATAACCATTTTTGAAATGGATCATGCAAGATTATCTAGGGAAATCCATATAACATTGTGACTGCTCTACATAATAGATATACATAAATCAGTTTAAAATCTTATAACTAGTCAAATTTTTACTGAGCTATACTAATTATAAATAGAAATTTGAAAATTGTTTGTATGCAAGCAAACTGAAAGAAACAGTGTAAAAATACTGGATGGACATTCAAAGTATGTAATAATCACTTATTCAAAAATAAAACTACTTGTGAGAGATTTTGTTTGTAATTTAATATGAAACAGTTACTACAAATACAAAATAAATAGGCAAAACAGCTAATTTGAGACATTTCAATTAGTACTTTTTATTGTATAAATAATTACATTGAGGATAACATTTGTAACTGAATTTTGCATAACAAGCCAACAATGAACTAATCTTAATGTCAACAAAATTTTTGGGTTGTCTGTTTTCTTTATTTTAGTTTTCACTAAAAATATTTTATTTTGCAAGGCCTACATTATTGATAACATAACATGAAGCGCATAAAAAAAATTTCACTTGTTCAACTCATGCTATTAAGTCAGTACCATCTTGATTGAAAATCAACTGTTTTTCTTTTTAAAAACTAAAAATTATTCTTTTTTCAAACAGTGACTCATAAGAAACTCATTACTAATTTATGAAGCTTTGATGCAGTGCGCTAATTGGGGTAAATGATGTAACTCTAAATTTTACATTACCTTGGTCTCGCACAGCTCTTTTTGGAACTGCAAAGATTTCGAAATCTTTCTGGCACTTCTGAAGGGAGATAACATGGATTTGAAGTTCTAAAGAAAGAAATGCTCTGCACACAACACAAGACCTCTTTGGCATTTTGGACATATTATCCACCTTCAATGTTGCATTCCAACATCGTTTAATTTCATAAATTATCAAGCACTTTTTTTCAAGCGTACACAAGGAGCCATTTTAACTCCTGTAATCTACGTCGAAACACTCACAGCCGCCATTACCAGCTGATGTTTACAAAGTCACGTGGCGATTTTTCGTCACGTGATGGTTTTTGGGCTCCGTCATTGGCCAATGAGCATCGTTGACGATCTTTTATTTTTGGTCTGTGACCGGCTGGACGTTCAATTCCTTTGAAATTTATTATCAATGCCATAAAAATGGTATATACATTTTGTTATTCATTATATGCCCTTCACTATGCTGAATTCCACTCCGGGCACTGGCATAGGAACTAGTTTGTGACAGACGTTCGAAATAAGTCACGAGTTCTTTCAATTGATGAGACATTGATGAAATACTGGAAAAGAATAGAAGGTATTTTAACATTTTGGAGAGCATAAACGACTCAAATAAGGTTAATGATCATTTTCTCACATTAGTGCAAAAAATTACGAATGTACGTCACTTTGCTATTTCAAAAGACTTCATTATCCCATCTAACACTATTAGTTTATAATGAAATTTATTACCACCAATCAAATCAATACGGCAACAACAGCGTCTCTTTCATTTCATAAACTGCTTCACTTTTCTTTATCCTTCTATTCTTTTCCGAAGAAGTAAATAAATTTAAAAATTCATTAAAAATTAGCTCAACAAGTGTGCTCTATTTTAAAGATATGTCTCATAGCTCTATATTATTAGGTATATCGTTCACGAGAAACCATATTTTTTCAGAGGAAAGATTATTTTAGTGAAGCACCAGATGAACTAATGAATTATGGGTTAGGGCAGTTCCAGTCACTGCGTGTTCAACAGTTTCAGTCACAGCCGAAAAGTTTGAGAACCCTTGCTCTAAGGTATATTTGCGCTAAGTGTAAATGAAGTCGTGTGATCGAATTTGTCCGTTGATCCCTTACAAATGATTAACAGAACTTCTTTATGTATATGTTAGGCTACATAAACGGCCCGTGCTTCATTTCACTTTTTCAACATTGAAACTTTTATGTGCATAAATTAAAGTACCGCATAAACTGGTTCGATAATACAGTGTGTGATGCCATAACTGTATGCCATGCATTATTAGACTGTGCCATGTTTAGACATATGTAAATATAGGGATAAAAACGCTGCATGGTATCATGTTTTTCTTTTCACAAAGCACAGTTCATGCGTGAATCAAAAAATTAACTTCCTCCCCGACACAAGCTTATTTGCAAATTCAAGTAGACTTTAATGAAAACTTTTATAGTGTTTTGCACTTATTCATTCGTATGTTTACGTGTTTGTACTTACGTACATTTACACACACACAGACACAAGCGAATAGACAATATATGCATGCATGTGCGTACGTATAAACGCACAAGACCCTAATTGCGTTATGCTCCTCACATCCTTAGAGAGTAAAAATATACACGTTTAAGTACGGTTATTTGCCAATTTATACACGGGTTATCCAATCCTTGGGCAGAATACGCCAAATTGTATACCGTCTTAACGCTGTGTTGTCTGCATCGTAAATGAGAGGGAATGGGCGCGTTTTGAATAAATTTGCACAGGCCTTTTATTAACGTTTCGCTTTCTGACCATCATACATTTCTAGTTGGCAAATTGATGTATTTGCAACTTAAAACTCTTTACACAGCGCTAATATTGTAAATTCTATTCTGAGAGAATAATGCATTTTCTAAATGCAGCTGTTCTGCCACAATTGTCAATTTGTTATCGCATATTTGGCCCACGCAAATTGGTCATGTGCAGGTTGAACAGACAATAAAACGACAACAGAGTAATACAAGACATACCACAACATTAACAGCAATTGTGACAGATATTTGATCATGTTTTTATGTTTTGTACCATTGAAACAATGGAAATTTAATCAAATTCCGTATAATCCCCTGAAGAGTCATTCGAATCTGTAATATTCAGTTTATCTGTGAAAACCACACCTAACTGCAAAAAAAAAGCCGTTGGATCAACGGACAACTTCCAAGATTCTGTTACGACGACGAAGAATTCAATTTACTCCCGTAATTTTTAATTCATCCGTGAGAACAACGGAAATCAGCAAAAGTGTCAGGTATGGAAACGAATTACGGATGAATTTGTTGATTTAACAGGTAAAAATCAGAAAACGGACTAGAAATAACGATTTTTGTCATTTTAACAGATAATTGGTCTGTTTTTGTCTATGTTTTTGCAGTTTTTTTTACAGTGGAGGGTTGCAGGAGTATTTCATCTCATCACTTGATAGGTTCTACTAAATTTAACAAATTTGCACAGCGTTGTTTATAGGATTGTGCTCCAGCTCGGTGCAGATATTGGGATGTTTTCCTAAACTTGGCAATTCGGAATTAACGGGGAAATCTGAATTTGACCTGCGCGTTAACAAGTCGGTTGGGTTTGGGAAGAACATACATTTTGAAGTGTGTTTTATATACTTCAAATTTACCTCCAAAGGAGGTTCATATACGGGCGATTTTTAGACCCACTCCTAAAATTTACTCTCAGTCTTTCGTACTATGGGAAGAGGGAGGGAAAAATGCAGCATTCATGCTCAACTTTATCTCTCTAAAGCGTTTGACAGCGTCGGACATGATCGACTTCTTCGGAAAATACTGAACTTAAGAGTTGAACCTCATTGGTTTGAAAGCTACTATTCAAATTGGTCTCATGCAATCCTCTTAGATAACAAGTTGTCCCTATTCCTTCAAAACAATTTTCACGTTCCTCAAGGATCTATTCTTGGCCTGCTATTGTTTTTAATTTTCATCAACGATTTCCCTAATATACCGGAATCTCTATGTATGCAGATGATATTCAAATTGCAATGACAAGCTCTGGATCAGAAATACCGCAGACGCAAATCAAAGCTGAAACCCTATTGAGCCACCTGAAATAGTGTTATGACCAAAATGAGAGCAAAACGCAATTTATAATTTTTGGGTCAAAAAACGCGATCAAAAAATTTCCAAATCAAACTTTTACGATAGGGAATGATGAAATTAAGCAATCAGAGAAGTGAAAAAATTAGTTATTTGGTTTGATAGAAACATGTGCTTTAAATCACACACTGAGAAAATTCGCAACAAAATTTAAGAAACCATAATGTTTTTCATTGTATAAAAAGTGTGTTCGATGAAAAATGTAGATCATTGGCCATTCAATCTTTAGTGTAACCTAGTAACCTAGTACGGGGAGATATACCTCAATCTCTTCAAAAAGAGTTTCAAAAATGCATCAATTTTTCGACCAAGGTGGGTAGCAAATGTAAATTCAAAAGGAGTGATCACGTAACACCTCACATAAATAAGCTCGGTAGGACTCCTATTCAGGAAAGGTTTCTTGTGCACAAAGCCCAATACGTTTCTCCTCTTTATATCTTTCTCAGAGCAATTCTGATACAGTGCAATTTAATCCCCCCACAGTCACCAACCTTAAGTCGAATAGGAGACACATTGTCTCGGTCAACTACCGCTCATTTGACATTGGTCAGAAAGCTCTGTCAATATCAGGAGCCTTACTGTGGAACAAAATATTCCATAATATCGAAATTCCTTCCAACATTAGGAGAATTCAAAACCAAGATGGCTTGTTATCTTGCGTCTACACAATAATTGTAAGCTGCAATACGGACTGGAAAAGTAGTTACAAATTTCAATCGCTAACTTTCCTGTTTTTCATTACCTCATACCCCATGCACCACATTTTTGCAGTATTCGGATGCAGTGTGATTGTTTTTGTTAGAAAATTTACGTATATGTGCAGTTCGTATATTTATATGTATTTATGTACAACTGTATATTCCTGTCCAAACATGTTCATGTGAGTGTTGTGTGGTTAATCTGTTGTTTCTTTCGCTCCTGAGTAAATTTTGACCACACTATTTTAGGTAGTTTGCCTTTCGTGTTGTTCTAACTATGTTGCAAATGTTATGGTTAGCATTGAACAACAATCCTTCTCATGTTTTTGATTTCGGTGAACTCTTTCGTGCTAATATAATTAGTGTAGTAAATATAAGGGAATTTGTGCTATGGTAAAATATTTTATTCTCTGCAAGATCGTTATTTGGCACACTAGTTAATACATGAGAATAAAAAATTGTGACGAATGTCGACCTCACAGTTTTAGAAGCAAAATAATTTAAATCTACCCATTTAACTTTCAACATTAGTCCCTCATATCACTAGTTCCTTTGTTCGTATGCTCAAATTTTAACATAAGTGCACACTAACGAGAGCGTTTTTAACAATGCGTCACTACGATTATGTTTTCTAAGTTACCTGTATTTATATGCATTGCCAAAATCAGATTAACGCAACGAAGGTGACGCATTTTTTCGTGCTTTTCTCTCAGTCATTTGTTTCAAAAATTTGACATAGGTATTACGATGCCCATTTATGAATATCAGCTAATGATCTTAATGTTTAGATATTTTAAAAACAATGTAAAACACTTCATACATAAACTTTACTAGAAATAAACTTTTTTCTTTATTTGTTTATTTTATTTACTCACCAGGCTTGGTGGACACGCAGATATAGCCGCGTTGGCTGTGCTGCTCAGGGTGGCAGGCTTCACCAGACGCACAGGTCTCAGACACCAGGCACGGATTCCAGCAAAAAAAACATTCACTCGTGGAATTGTCTTCGAAGCACTTTTCATTCAATTTGCAGTTGCTGTTATAGCCACACCCGACCTTCCTAGCACAAGACGTGCCGTTTGAAGCAGGTCGCTCCTGCGATGTCATATTTTCGAAGAACTCCTGCATGACCACCCCATCCACAGAACACCCCAACCAGTCAAACCATTCTTCTTGGAACATTCTAGAAATTTTTTCGAGCCTGTATTGGATAGGGACGGGCCTCTGGAAGGTCTGGCCTAGATCTGGCAGGGGGACGGTCCCCACGGTGAAGATGCGGGTTGGGGGAAGCCCCAGCGATTTGAGCACGTCCGGAGCTCGTTTGGAGTCAGTACACCGAGTCACATCTCGATTGAATTGTTCCACAACATCATCAAGTGGAGAGTTTTTGTGTAAATTATGGTAAAAGACGACTAGACACAGAGATGTCGCTCGTTGGTTATTTCTGAGCTGGTAGCTTTCTTTACAAATAGTTTCATCATGAGGAGCCGTGAGCCAAAGTGTGTCGTGTCTTGGTAATGAGTGCCAATATCTTCAATGAAATCAGAATAAGTTTTTCGACTTTTTTCTGCAACTTGATTTTCCGCTGCAACGCATAATTTTGTAAGAGCCCTATGGAAGTTGGGCGTGAAGGTGGGCCTGGTGTTGAGGTTAATTGACACGGTGTGTGTTTGACATCGAACCACTGCCAGGACTTCTTCTCCCCCACGCTGGAAGAATTGAACAAGTTTCTCTTCTTCATCATCCACACTGGAAGCAAACTCACTGAACGAGGTGGCGCACTGACGTCGACTTCCTACCATGGCGTCATCTCCTGATTTGAAGGACACGGATCCACTCACGGTGTCTACGGCGTCTATGTATTGATTATAATTGTAAACAGAGCTCATAGAAAGGGACGACAGATGAGGACAATGTAAGTCCTGAACGGCTCTTCCAAAGAAATTGTTCCATTCGAGCGCATTCGTGCAGTCTGAGGCGTTCGATGTCGTGGTGATGATCCCATCCTTTAAGCCTGCGTTCGGATTGTCAAGCTTCTCAAAATCTCGTGGGTCGACTCCTAGCATTGCCAAGCTGATAACTGATGCAGGAAGTGATGCAGGAGACCAATGCTGGATAGGAAGCGCGTAGTTACACCCGCAGACCGGATGGCGTTCGACCACGTGATCAGAGGTGCTGGTGCCCTGACCCCCACAAGAGAAGTCAGGCAGCTGCCCACCGCCAGTGCGCTCATCAGGAGACGCATCAGGTTGTTGGCTGGCATCATGTCCTCCACCTGTAAAGAAATATTCGTAGAGTTATTTACGACGGCTCGAGTTTACCGCTCATCAAAGCTACTTAGTTCTAAAGAAGTATACCAAACCAACATTTACAAGCGCTTTGACTTGACGATTTTAATACGAGACAATGCTTATGGATTCCCCATCCTGATTAGCTCGGGATCCGGTCAACATCTCTGATGGAGAGCGAATAGTTTCTTCAAGATTCAATGACTCAACTCTGTCAAGTGTAGTCTCCAATGCTACTCAAGTTAGAACTTTACTGGTTAAACGCTGCCCATCTTCAGCATTCGGGAAATACGCACAATTTGCACAAACAGAATCCAACAAGAATGAGGAGCGACTGAGCTGGTCAGTTTCTCGCTTTCCCCACACCAGCACTGAACAGCACTGTAGTAATGGTTAGCCCGACCTATTTATCAACACTGATAATTGTAACAATTAGGACAGTTGCTTTAAAACTTCATAGACTTTTTAACAATCTAAATCTAAATCATACCACACAACTACACCACCACCCATCTATTTGATAAGATTCCATCTAATACATCGCAACACTTCACAACTATACCGCAAAACTACACGATGCGATCATAAAATTCCCTCATGTAAACGATACAAGCATGTCACCACGTTTCTACTCCTACACGCAACCACACTACCAAACTACGACCATCTCACTACACAATCACACTGCCCTCCCACCACACGAAAATGCAATCACACGACCATTACACCAATCGGCAAGGACACTAAATCACCACCACACCCTCACAACTACATCACAACACCACCACAACACAACCATGTCACTCCAATAACAGAATACCCAATAACTGGCACATCACCACGCTCATACACAACCTACCCCTTGAACTGTAAAAGAAAAAAAACTGTTTCAATATTCTACAAATATCAGTGGAAATTATCCGCACAACCAACAAAGTAAAGCTGGCTACGAGTGCACAAAGTTGTGCCATGCTCTGGTTTCTATTAGGTTTTTCTGAAGTGCCGTTGCCCGTCAGTTTTGCATAAGCAGGTCTACACTCCCTCTCCCCGCCCACCCTTCTGTCTATTGCACTGCCTTGTTCGACCAATCAAAGCGGGGAAAACCTTGATTTTTCTTGATCGGAGCACCAAATAAAATGGTTTCAAGTTCCCACTCGAGAAAATTTGTTTCAGAGCATTTCCTTCAATCTATTGGTGATGTTCCTTGATCTTCTTTTTACAATCCGAAAAAATCTGTTTCACAACCCAACAATCAGTTAGTATCATTCCGTAAATTGGTGAGTTTTTCTAAGCACATTTAAGAATTTGCGAGACAGATTGATAAATTTAGCGCTTTCCTACTGACCTCAGGATTCTGAAGCGAACTGTTTGAATAAGAATAACTGGTGCATGTAAAGTTAAAAAAATTTTCGTTCATAAACACCATTTAGATTAAATGTACCACTATATGAACTTCCGAAAAATAAACCAGTTGTGCTCCATTCGATCAGCAAGACATTTTCCAGACGATATATTGCAATGTTATGATCGAATGACTGCTGGGAGAGGAGAGATCGAATCCATCCTGAAGAAGAGAAAGATTCTGACAAACGAAAACGAGCAGTGCAACTGCCCAATTGATACTGTGATACTTTCCCCGCCTATTCCATCTCTCCCCGAATGGAAAGAATTTTAATAACGTGCTTTCCGTTTATTTTTCATTTTATTAATCTATTTTCCCCTCTTTTTACGTGATTAGATTGGGTTGTAAGACATTACATAGCTTTACAATGAGGATTATAGCAAAGACAATCGCTTTAAAAGACTCTGTTTAAAACGAACTTTTCGACCCCTTAGATCATCATCAGCCGTTCCCTGAAAAACATGCGGAAAATATATTCATAAACTGAAGAAACACAACACAAAAAGATAGTAAACTGCTAAACATAAGCTATTTTTAAAGTGTATGACGAATGCATATCGTAAGATCGGGTTTTAAGCAGCTAATAAAAAAGGATTCGATTCCACGTAAATCAGAGGATAGGTTTGCAGAGCTTAAGATGGGAAAATCTTACTGCAAAACAGGAGATTTACGTAGATGGGAATGGATTCGTATAGCTGAGTGAGGTGGCTTGCTTAATGGATTACCAGTTCTGAAACTTTTGCCAAAATGCTCATACACTCTACATCTTAGTGCACGTGTCTACCCTTACTCCTCTTCTCATCTACCCCTCCCTCACCGTACCGCCTTCCCGTTTGCAGTTTCATTCCATCTTACTTGAAAAGGCTATGTTTTGAATCAGAACGAGCAGCAGCCCTCCCTCACATTTCAATGGCTATCCTTCTCGTCGAAAGTTAACAATTTGAGTTTTACTCAGAGTACAAAATTACATTTTCTTCTTTTATCTTCATTTACCTCGAGAAAAATTCATAATGTATTCAAATGAAACCCGCTCAACTCATCGGAAGGTTGCTTTATCTGAAAGAACTACATCCTCCAGCACAACTCCGTACGAAAAATTCTGTAAAACGCGGAACACATCTGAACCAACCCGAAAGCAGAAATGTGGGAAATGAAAAGCCTTACTCGTTAAATCACTAGTTTAAGGGCCTCAAACGATCAAAATGACAGTGGCTCCTGAAACGATCAAGAAGTCTGATATCAACAAGAACTTCTCAACCTCCAAAGCCATAGCTGACCGTAAAATCAGGGTCATCCGACACAGGTGAAAATCTCTCAAGCGCCGCTTGCAAGAATTTAAAGAACGTCTCAATTTATCAATTTTCGATACCAACAATGTGCGCACCCAAAGCGAGTTCCAGCAATAGCAGACAAGCCCATTCAACCTTCAACTCTAAATTTTTAACGGTGCCCGAGATGACCCATCATCGACAGAGTCAACATTATGAAGCAAAATTTCATCGCTTCAGGGGCTGCAGCGCCATCACTACCACCTGTGTCTCAACGAGTTCAACAGCGCCACATCTCCGCACCTCTACTTCTAAAATCGCTCAGAATTATTCATCATCGACCAGGACACCAACACCAATTTAATCTTTAATACATGAATGAAGTGTAAAAGCGAGCGATCAGTTGGATCCTGAAGTTGTGTTAACATTAATAATAAACAATCTTGTATAGGCATTTCAGGCTGTTTAGCTATCTATGGTAATGTCTGCGTATCAACTGATACTGGCAGTAAAATACCTCAGAGCGTAAGCTACAAGGAGAGCGTAAGCTGCGAGGAAAACGTAAAATTCTCAGTGCAGAACAAAACAAATAAAATTGCAACCTATTTTAATGGGAACTTGCAGTCGCCTCAAATTATGAGCACACAAACAATTCACGACATCAACAACAATGTCTCTTACGACAGTATTTTCCAAATGAAACATTAGGACAACAAGTACCAACATGCCCGTCGTCGATTCTTTCTACTATAGCACACATGGGAATTATAACGGAACAGGTTTTTGTGTTAAATTCCCATTCAGGTTCTCTTGAACCTATTTGAGAACCTGCCAGTATTTCCCATATGTCAGCTTCATTGTCAAGACTCTTATGATACCTTGCTGCTGCGGGACAATACCCTACCCAATTGAAAATCAAGGACGTGTCGCCGGTGAATTAAGGACGAGACAGTCGATCAAGTATGAATTAAAGGCGAGTCGGTCGGCTCGGCCTTATAACTCTAACTCCGCGCTCTCAACTGCGCACGGTATTACTCTCGTCGGCTGGAGAGTTGAAGCTGAGTTTTATTTTTTAAATTCAGTTATGTGAAGGGTGTTTTAGTGGTATTTATATCAACGTACTCAGGATAGATTGCTCTTTCATTTTATTTCTCGATTTTTTTGGTAATGTAGAAATTGACTTACTAGAAAGTAGTTTTTTGAGGGAAAATTGACATAGTGCTCGAAGCTAGTTCTTCTGTCAAATTAGATAGAGACTGAAAGGCGTGAAAAAGTGCGGTGGCCCACTCAAGGAAGTGTTACAGAATTTGCCTGTTGCCTGAAAAAAACTGCTGCGGAGGCGAGTTGGCGTTCTCACACCTTCAAACATAGCAGTCGCATCAAGTAAGTATTTTACGGATATGTGAATAGTTGTTGTTTTGAGTATTGGTCATTTTGTGATATACACATACCGAATATTGTATTGTTATCAATTACTTGAGTTTAAACCCTATTAGGTGCATATTGAGTAAAGAGTTTGTGGAGCAGGTGAGAAATGTTGGAGTAGACGTATAAGACTACTAAAGAATCGAGGTTTGTGAACAGACAATGCAAGGGACTACGCTACAAAGGTAAAAATGCGTCTAAGTGTTCATAAAATTGAAAATAGGGTGACCTCAAGCAGTCTTATTGTTATGTTTCAAAGTGGAAGAGACGGACTGTATTAGTGTGCAGACGAGGTAAGAGAGTTTTATCGAGATTTGGCCAAACTTGTAGTTCACCACCTCTAGTAATTAATGAAATGGTGCGTAAATTATTTCGTCATATATGTTGCTCTCTGTTAATGCTTCTCTACCCAAAATCATATTTTTACGATACGTTAATGAAAGACGAGGATAGCGCGAGTTGAGCTTTAAAGTACTGTGGCATCAATAACAGGGCATTGCTGGAGTTCAACTACCACAGGCATAATTTTTTTTTAATTATAGTGCAATTTTTATGAAACTAGAACAGTAAATGTAAAATTGAATTGGGAACACATTTTATTATATATATATAATTTTCAGATTTTCTTTTTAATTTTCAGAAAAAAGAAACATGTTCGTTAGTACATTAGAAGATCTTGAGCATTTATTGAATTGTGAAGTGTCGCCATTAGCGTATTTGCAGTATTACAAGTATTTGATTCTGACTAGTGTGAATTGTGTAAAATGTGGCTCCCTCATGCAATTTAATGCTTCGGCTTTAAAATTTTAGCGTTCCAACTTCCAAATAATTTCTTAGACGGAAGTTTGATACTTTGGTTTCTGCAGGGAGAAAGAGCTGTTTTGAGGGAAGTCATCTTTCGATCCCACAAATTTTGAAACTCATTCATTTTTGTTTGTGCTTGGAACTTCCTACGCCTGTGATCTGTAAACAATTGGATTCAGATGATCATACAGTTGTTGACTGGTGTAATTTCATGAGGGATGTTTTCATTGTTTCTGCTACCTTTTTGTCTAATGAAATAAAATATGGTCCAATTCTCGTGAAACTTGCACACTTCATCTAAAATTAATTTTAAAATACATTTCAAAAATAGCAAGCAGTTTTCAAGTTTTCCTGATATTTTTCGTAAAATTTGTGGGGTTGTTAAACTCCAGAAATCCCAATAACAGTAATATGACATACTCAAAATCATATTTTTGCGATCCTAAATCAATAACGACGATCAGGCGAGTCGAGTTTTAAAGTACTGTGGCATCAATTACAGTAATATACTTTATTTATACATTATACTAATAATATACATAATTTTATAATGTATAGGGACTTTTCCATTCTTGATACACATTAGAGGATATTATATTGTTATAACCTTTTTCGTCAACACATCTGGATAGGAATTTGGTGGAGTAGTTTATTTTTGAACCTATTATTTTGTAATCATTGTAATTATCTAATGTAATTATACAATTACACATTTGCTTCATATATAAATGTGTGGATATCATTGTAATTGTGATTTAGTGTAGACACAATTGAATATGAACAGGATATTATAACGACTTCCATTCACGGTTGCCAGTTCAATTTCTACTAAAAACTCCCATTAGTTTACTTGCAATCGAAATTGTAGAATTAAATCCAACATTACACAATTGGGTCAATATCGGGTTTAATGCGCTCACAGAAATTAAGAATTCCGTTCCAAAGAATCACTAAAGGAACACATTTAAGAACGTTTTACATAAATGACATTCTGCTCGCCGATGCGTAATTTTCGAATTATTCAACTTTGAAGTTATAGGAACGTCGTATATACAAGTGAAGGAACGGACACGTAAATACGCTGTAATACGGTATTGACGTAACGATGGGTGAGGTTAGGGTAGGTTATGTTAGGTTAGTTTAATAAACTAACCAAAAATAACATAAATCAACCTAAAACATCTTACCTAAACTTACCCAAATCGAGGCTGTTTTTTTTTTTCGCCAAGAAGTGGGCGTCTCTCGCCAGAAAAGGGCGTGACTCAACAATGCGGCGACTAAGCAGCCGACCATATAATGTTATTCCTATCTGAACTTAATTATTGTTCTATCTCGAAAATAACGCATCAGCGAGCAGAATGTCATTCATGTAAAACGTTTTAAAATGTGTTCCTTTAGTGATTCTTCGAAACGGAATTCTTAATTTCCGTGACCGCATCAAACCCAATATTGACCCATAATTGCAACCTACTTAAACTTTAACCGTGCCGTAAACCATACCATTAACTGTTGGTTGACCGTTGACATTAAAGAATTTCCCTTTTATTTAATTGAACATAATTTGACTTGTCATAACTAACCCTTACAAAGCTTAACTTAACCTTGCTCTACATGTGCCCTGCTTCTAAATGTAGGAACACATGAAAATGTTCGGCAAGAAACTTAAATAGTTTCCAACATTATAATTTAGAGGTTACGTTTTAAGCAGTCATCCACACTAGCACCTATAGGGGTGGAATTGTTAATCTTCTGCCGGAAAATTTGGTAAAACTATTGTTAAGATGCTAAGGAGGAATAAAGAAGTTTAGCTATCAGGAGAAATATGCTACACGTCCTTACCTTGACATATCTGGAAATATTTCATACACGCGTTTTTACTTTCAGAAGAATCTGATTCATTCAAGGACCCTGAGCATGGTGCTCAACCTGTCACCCAACTGCTGAATTCGTTCCCGACTTAAGCCGGTGAGAATTACGTTCAGATAACGATGTTTCTTTCACATTGATATGGGCCCCTCAGGGGGATACAACTGTTGTGTCTATGGGAATTAGCGCTCCCAGGGGGATTATGTGAGGGCCCGAGCTAAAGGTTAGGTAGGCTTCTTTTTTTGTTGAAATTGAAAAAGGTTTTGTTTTGTTACGGACCATCTTTTTTCGGCTCGCTGCTGTCCTGTTTTTCAGCACCTACTACTTTCTTCTTCAACTTTTTCTTGTTTCATGAAATTCTTTCATGGCTTGCTGTTTCTGTGCACATTGTGCATAGATTCCACGTTCCCTTAATTCCATGCAAAATGGTGTCTTCCTCCTTCCTCTCTTGGAACATATTTGTCGTGGTTAAGAGAGGCCAAAACTTTCTTTTATAATAATAATAATAATAATAATAATAATAATAATAATAATAATAATAAGGGGGATGCCTCTATATGCGCTGCATTTTGGGCCCGTGTGGTCGAATGGGGGTATACACAATGCTACCTGCTCGGTTTTTGGGTCAGACTGCTC
>JACJUY010010460.1:0-13895 GCA_014220935.1 Platorchestia sp. MABIK
TTCAAACCTCACTTAGGCCCATCAATACCCGCAAACCTCACTCGTTTCAATCAAGTCATCTTCACTCGTCTCCGACTGCAGACATGCTACCTAACTCATGGACACTTCTTCAATAATTCCCCTCGTCCAGTTTGTTCCAACTGTCAAACTGTCATCACTCTGGAACACATCTTCATAGTCTGCCCAGCTCACGAACCGTTTTGTGTCTCACTAAGAAGAGCGTGCCACGCCGAGTCCCAGCCGTTCAGGCTGGATTCTCTACTCACCCCAACTTTTGCACCTGATTTGGTCCTTAAATTCCTTCAAGACACTCATCTGCTGAGCAAAATCTGAAGAGGCAACTGGCAGAGAGAGGGCGCTAATTCCCAAGGAAGGAGATGCGCCGAATCTAAACCAACTAAACTAACTAAATTTATTCCTCCGACTCCGCAACCCTGGTTATAACTATTTTATGTTAAGTCTACCAAGAAGAACATAAAAAGTAGTCGGTCTATTGATGCTATTGAGAGTAAACGCAGTTATCAACTTATCACAACCGTATCTGTTCGTGTTCAGACCGTGTTTGATGACACATCGATGTAAGGACTTCTACATCGATGACCTCTACTGTGATGAGTTCTCAATTGAACAAGTAAAAAGATGCCTCCATGCAAGAAAGTTCCCAAATCTTGAGTTTGATGAGAAATCAAAAAACATATGCTTGAGCTCTGAAAACCTCTCAACCTAAACATGTGATTGTCCCAGCTGATGAACATCAATGATCAATTTCAAGGATTGCACTATAAACCAAGAAGGATTCCTCAAGCCAAACCAAATCAACCAGAGCAGAATGTACTAGCCACTCATTTTGAAGGCAGTCAGTCCTCCCCAGAAACAATTGTCTCTGATGAAGGTGTTGTACAAGCAGGGGTAAAAAAAAATGAATCTCATGTGCAAGCCATGTTTGAGAACTTCTTTTCTTGCCTGGGTAAGTTTATGATGGAAGTATTCTCATCAAACTTAATGGTACCATCTGAGGCCAAATTGGGCCCCCGCGGCATCCCTGACTCAAATTTTTTTTTTTGTCGAAAAAGGATCCATATGGTATATGTTATTGTGCCATGAAGTATTATGGCGCTTCGGAGACCAGAACCTACCCCCAGAGGGTCCAGATGGGGCAAAAATCATAAAAAATTGAGTATATTTTGTTTTTGGGCTCTCCTGAATAATAATACATTTCTTCCATTCCAATTGTATCAACTCATTGAGTTTTGATGCTAGAACAAAACCAAAGACAGTTTTGGAATCCTTGGAACATTTCTAACAAAGTTATAATTAGTTGCATCCAAATTTGAGAAAACAAAAAAAATTTATATGGATCCAAATCCAAAAATAATGGTTGGAGATGTAATTATAAAGTTTCGCATCTCACGAAAAAAAAATTTCAAAATTTTTTAAATTTTAAATTATAACTTTGTTAGAAATGTTCCAAGGATTCTAAAACTGTCTTTGGTTTTGTTCTAGCATCAAAATTCAATGAGTTGAAATGTCTTGAAATATACATAAAAATGTATCAATAAACTCATTTTTATTAAAAAAAGGAAAATAAGGCCAAAATCAAAAAAATTACATGAGTAAAAAAGGTTTACTTTAAAAAAATACGTATACTCACCAATTTTCGAGCAAATCGGACAAAAAAAGTTGAAAATCCTGGGCCTATATAATGAGCTACATGGTGAGTTCTCAAATAAAATATATTTCTATATGTTTTTATGCATGATATTTCTTATGTTACATTGAAATTTACAAGGAAAATATTGCACATTATTTGCACATAAAAATAGATCAAAGAAACTGCATTCATGTACACAAATTGTATGTGATATTGCAATTTAATAGTATATTTTGTTTTTGGGCTCTCCTGAATAATAATACATTTCTACCATTCAAATTGTATCAACATATTGAGTTTTGATGCTAGAACAAAACCAAAGACAGTTTTAGAATCCTTGGAACATTTCTAAGAAAGTTATAATAAGTTTCATTCAAATTTGAGATAAAAAAATATTTTATGGATCCAAACCCAAAAAATAATGGTTTGAGATGTTAAAGTTTCGCATCTCAAAAAAAAAAATTTTCAAAATGTTTAAATTTTAAATAACTTTGTTAGAAATGTTTCTAGGATTCTAAAACTTTCTTGGTTTTGTTCTAGCATCAAAATTCAATGAGTTGATACGTCTTGAAATACACATAAAAATGAATCAAAAAACTAATTTTTAGTAAAAAAAAAATAAGGCCTAAATCAAAAAAATTACATGAGTAAAAAAGGATTACTTTCTAAAAATACATGAACTGACCAATTTTCAAGCGAATCAGACAAAAAAAAGTTGAAAATCCTGGATGGTACCCTTAAATCATGAAAACAAGCGTCAACAAGATCTACTACTTCTGGGAATGATTAGAAATCATCTTGGCCAAAAAATTAGCTCCCAACTAGTCAGCAAGTTTCACGATAATGTAAATCCTCAAAGCAAATATGACACAGTAAAAAAAAATACAATATCAGGAAAAAATACTAAAACTTCTAACATACCTCTTTCCCATTCTAAAGGAAGCAAGAGATTGGGATTAGCTTCAAGGAAAAAATGATGTGTAACTATAAAATATGTGATCAGAGGATCAAAAGAAGTGGTGCCTTAAGAAAAAATCTTTATTTGTATCAATTCACTTGTAATGGATTATCATCAAAGTTAGCAGAAGTGAAACTGTATCTTTATAGAAAAAAAACCAGACATACTATGTTTATGTGAAACATGGATGAAAATTAATGAGCCTTAATTCATAGGCTATGAATGTTTGTGGTCCCATAGAGAAAATGGGGCCAAAGGTGGATTATGCTTTGTGATCAGGAATGATGTTAACTTTTCTGTGAATAATGTTGATAAATTTTTGAATGGTAAATTAGAAATAGCATCAATTAAAGTGGTCTGTTCAAATGGATATATTGATATGTGTAATATTTATAATCCTAATACGTGTATTGATTTTGAAGAGCTTTATCACTATAATATTCAAATTGTCATGGATGTCTTTTTCTTATTTCACCGCTGCCACTCCAATTTGTTGTGGTCCTATTTTATTTATTGATCGAGATATGCTGGCCTACACATCGCTGTCATTTCTTTTGATTGTCGTGACATAAGGTCACAATTCTTTTATTTTACTAATGAAGATTAAATGAGACTTTTCAACGTCCACAGAATAATTATTAATTATCAGTCAATTTATATGGTAGCGTGCCACTAACAACTTCGATAACCAATCTCCATCCTTAATGGGAAATAAACAATGCAGGAACCACATTAATTATTTATTCCCTACAAAGAATACAAGATTACTAACACATCAAATAAATCTAGCGCACCTATTACATCTCAAGTAAATAAAAGAGTGAACGCTTAATGCGTGGCGTTGATATAGACCTAATGCACAGGAGAAATAGGTAATGAATTGCTTCGAGGGAAAATGCACTAATTGGAACTCATCTTATTTCGGATTCCAGGAAGGTGTGTGCTGTGGCTCCATGATTGCTTTAATTTACGTTAGGAGTTTACGTAGTTTACACAATATACACATCCTAAGATAGAACAAAATTGGGCCAAGTAAGTCAAAGTCGGACAAAGCCAGGCAAAAGCCGGGCCCCCAAAGGAAGCCGGCCACGATAGCACGCGTCTGTACTCTATAGCAGCACGGAGCTTAATGACGTTCCCCGCTTCCTCAAAGAGGTAGCGAGCTGTCACGCATGACTTCATACGATTTCTGTAATATGATCTTAAGACGGATTAATTTCCATAAATAAGCGGTTACGTGTGACTCGAGCATATTGAATTATATTCGTAATGGGAAACATTATTTCTCGAAAACTGTAGAAGCATTGGAATTGACGTAAAGCTGTTAAATAAGGACATAAATAAAATTATACCAGAACCCTTCTTGGTGTCGACGTTAGGCAACTCCTTCGGCCAGATGACGCTTTTCTTCTCGTTCTCGAAGTCGATGCGGAAATCGGAAGAAGGTAGAAAGTAGAAATGGATAACGGCCAGCGCGCTTGCGACACTCCTCACGGCTGATTTGAACAGATCAAATAACAGAGCGTCCTCCATTAATGACAGTTTCTCATATGTCGTGGTTAAAATCATGATAAAATGAGTGAATTTTTTATATTCATTGGAGACATGAATGCTCATGCACCTTTGTGGGACTTTAAGAACCAACTAAATGCTTTAGGAAGGAACCTGTGTAGTCTTTTAGATGAGAACTCTCTTGGAGTACTTAACCCTCCTGATTTGCCCACTTATATTGACTCACGTGTGGGGACAAGTGCTACATTAGATTTGTGTATTATCCCTCCAACTCTTTTTGCGTGTGGGTTTCTTGAGAGAGGTGCAGATCTTGGGAGTGATCATTTTCCAATAGAATGTACTTTTGGCACAGTAGTTAAAAAATCTGATAACCACCTGCGTAGATGGATTTTAGAAAACGCAAATTGGGTTGGCTTTAGAGAAGAATTATCACAAATTCATATGGGTCAGATAGCCCATTTCTCAGTTGATGACTTGAATACACCATTAACAAAGGGGCTCCAGGACGCAGCTAGCAAGTGCATCCCCAAATCTTCATCAGCTTGGGGAGTTAGGAGGAAGACACCATGGTGGGATGGAGAGTGCACTTTGGCTGTAGCAAAACGAAGGAAAGCACGAAACAATTTATCAAAACATCCCACTGCCAAGAATTTGCATTTGTACAGGGATTATGAAGAAAATGCCAAAGAAATCATGAAGCAAAAGAAAATCAAAAGTTGGACAAGTTTTGTAAGCACTCTGGACTCAAACACCGGTGTAGGTAATGTCTGGAGGTTGATACGTTCAATGAAAGGTAGTTCTATCAATCCAAATCCAACTGTAGGTGATATAGCAGATAGCACAGCAGACAAAGCTGAATTATTACTGAACCATTTCTGTAGACACAAGATAAAATTAGGTGATAAATTTTCTAAGACAATTGAAAATACCATTTCTAACCTATCAGCAGTGCAGGTAGAAAATACACACCTTAATTTCCAAATAGAAATGCATGAATTTCGGAGAAGTTTGAAACGTGATAAGAACACTAGCCCTGGTTTTGATGAAATTCTTTATGCTTTCTTCAGTCGAGCACCGCAGTCATTCCAAGAACATATTATCTATTTGTTTAACAAAAGTTACTCAAGTGGTTACTTCCCAGAAGCATGAAAGTTGGGAATTATATGTCCGATAAAGAAACCCAAACGAGATTTCAGTTCCTAGTGGATATCGACCTATTACCTTGCTCTCGTGTCTCTCAAAAATCATAGAACAAATTGTCAAATGTTGACTTGATTACTCTTTAGAAAAAAATGAGGTCTTCTCTTGCTATCAAACAGGGTTCCACAGAAAGAGATCTACATATGATGCCCTTTCTCTAATTAAAAACTGTATTTCACAAGCCAGGTCATAAAAAATGTATTGTTTGATTGTCTATGTTGATTTTGAGAATGCTTATGATGTTGTATGGCACGTTGGACTTTTGCATAAGCTGTTAAACATTGGCTGTGACATACATACTGTCTTATGGGTAAGATCATACTTGAGCAATAGACGTGTTAGGGTTAGGGTGGCGGATGCTGTCTCATCGGATAGAATTCTCGGTTGTGGTTTGCCCCAAGGTGCAGTCCTGAGCCCCCTGTTGTTTAATGTGATGCTCCATGATTTGCCTCAGATGGAGAGCATCCAACGCATCTCGTATGCAGACGATGTAACAATAGTTGCAAGTGGGAGATCCCCAGTCGAGATTCAGCGGACGATGCAGAACTACCTGAATGGCCTGACACTCGGACTGAGGAAGTGGAAACTAGCCATAACTGTGGATAAAATAAAGTACCAAATCTTTACACATAAAAAGAATATACCATTGATTAACCTATGATTGAATTCCAAAACAATAAACACAACTGAAAAACAGCGTGTACTTGGAATAACATTGGATTCCCCTAAACTTACCTTCTTACCACGCATACAAAATGATAAAACAGAGTGTCAACAACGGCTGAAGGTTCTCAGGGCATTGTCCGGCGTCTCGTGGGGATCTTCTCAGAAATTGTTACGTCAGGTATATATATCATTCATTAGAAGCAAACTTACGTATGGACATGTAATCTTCACAAAGCTACCTGAAAGTAGTGTAAAGAGATTTAATGTGATTCAAAACTCAGCTCTGCGATCTATCTTGGGTGCGCGGAAAACATCTCCAGTTTCCTCAATGGAAGCTGAAGCATTCATTATGCCTCTGAGACTGTACCTGGATTTCTTGTTTCTGAAGTGGTGTCTGAGATGCAGTTTCTTGGATGCAGAGCCCAATGAGTTCCCAGCTAAAATTGAGCTTTCAGATCTCCCCCAAAATGCAAGTTTGCACTGAAATGCAAGGAAACCATGAAAAAAATTTGGTTTAACTTTTCTCCTCTAGGATCTAAAATTGAACTGTTCACTTCTCCATATGTGGATATATCATCTAATGTGTGTGTCAAATTTCCTAATGTTAAATCTCTCAATGCAGCTGAAGTAAATCATAAATTTGAAGAGTATGTAACCTCTAAATTTTGTAATTCCTGTAGAATTTTCACTGATGGCTCCAAGCTACAATCAGGTTCAGCATCCGCTGCTATTTATGTTCCACATCTAAAAATTTGTACTTCTTACCTCCTAAATACAGGTCACTCAATTGTGGGAGCAGAGCTATTTGCAATGTTACAGGCTCTACATTATACTGTCGATAACTTTTCAAATCATAATGCGGTCATTTTTGTTGATTCTAAATGTTCTCTGGATATTATATTAAACTTGAATAACCCTACCTATGAGATTTTTAGTAGAAGAATTCAAGAAATTGTTGTACAGTTGAATAACAGGATCCAGTTACAATGGATCCCTGCTCATTCAGGCATAATGGGAAATGAGATAGCGGACCGGTGTGCAAAAATGGGTCATCAAAACTCTAAATCAGTACTCACTCATCTTGGTTATGAGGAGCATGTTAGCAAACTGAAAAACAAAATGTTGGACGACTGGAGCGAGTGTTGGGGAAATCAAATGAGGGAATCCGGGAAGGGAAGATTTATGTATGAACTGTGTGGCAGACCAAAGTTCAGATTGAGTGATGCCATGTCAAGAAAATTTCAGTCTATTATTAACCGATTTAGGATTGGTCACGTTGGTGTTCTTTCTCATTTGAGTAGATTTAACCTGTGTCAAAGCCCTTTCTGCCCTGAGTGTGGTGTTCCAGAGACCATTGAGCACTTTTTGCTCAGCTGTCCACAATATGAGGCAGCCAGACCACATTTATGTCTACTTTTTGTAAAATTTAACCTTGAATTGAATCTGAAAAACGTCTTAGGATTTGGTGATAATCAAACCCATGTACAAGTTGCAATTCTCCGCTCCTTGGTGAACTTTCTTGGTGCTACTAAAAGATGTAAGCTATTATATATGTTTTGAATTTGACCGTGTAACATCTGTGTCTAACAAAATTATCTTGAAACAATAAGCTGTCAGCTCCTGCAGACGACAGCTTGAGAGATCCAGCAAAATTGAAGACTCATGAGAAAAGTGTTGCGGTATTGGGGGATTTGTTAAACCCTGCTGATGCTGCTGAAGTACAAGCTGTCAGGTTACACGGATTTCTGCTGAAGAAGTCCAACGACTTTCAAGATCCCTCCGGATCCCCAATAAAGAAGAATGGTCTCATTTTTGTATGAGATTGGAATAGTAATTATAATGGTCTCAGTTTTTCTTGTTTCATGAACTTGCATTAACATCGCAAATATTTATAACCTCCATCATGCAATCATTGCAGGAGAATTTCCATACAATATTAAGAAATGGCTTAGTTTTGGAAAAGACTCACAACGCAAGTCATTAGTGCTAGTAGTCTATAAATATTCATCTTAATATTTTTTTCCCCTCCGAATTTTTATTAAAGCACAATTTAAACGTTGAAATTATGAAATTTTGTTTGAAATTTTGATGATCATATTATTAGATAGTTATTTCTTAAACTCTGCCTTTAATGTCATCATTACAAAATTTTAATAATAGTAGTCAATGATATTCATTTTTTCAACTAATGTATTTTTATAACTACAAAAGCTGTGAATGAGATTCCCTTTCATTAAGCCAAATATACTAAGTGTAGCTTTTTATTCCATTAGTTTTCTTAATAGTTATTTTGTAAGCTCAGCAAACTTTTAAGAGACTGACCAATGAAGTTAAATAGTTTATTATTGAAGTTTTTGATTGTTTGAAGTCTGCTTGTATTTGAGTTTAATGCTGAGCAATTAAAATTGCAAAGTTGTGTTCACCAAACATTGTTGCACAAAATTTTTTAAAAGATTGCTTTATAAAATGCCATGCCTTGTGAAAAAGCTGTACTTTTTTCATGAGTAAATTCTGTTTATTTGTTTTTTCAAATAATTTTTTTAATTGCTAAAATATATTTTTGAAGATGAATTGGGATGCTCAGTAAATGTTTACAAGTTTTCGTATCAACTGTTACAAGTGTGTTATTGTGGCACTGCTCTTGCTGTGAAATGAATCGAGCAACCAACTTCCTAGCGCTCCGTCTTGGTGAAGTGCAGGGCTACAAAGGGCGCACCAATCATTTAATTTATGCTGCCCCAAGAATTCCATCTAACCGTACTCAAGTCGTGGTCTTCTTTCCAGGGGATGTTCAGGTAAGCTACTTCTGTAGCCAATCATTCGTTTAGAGTGAATTTTTGTTAGTGATGCTTAGATTTCTGTTAATTATTCTTATGGCTCAAATCTATTCTTAATATCGACTAAAGTAATTTTGAATAAAATTTATTTTCTGAATAATATGTAAATATTTACAAGTTTTGAATGACGAAAAATATCTAAAGATTTTTAGTTAAGAATTCTATTAACACTTAGAAAATGAACAGTTAATGCTCTAGAAGTAAAGCATTGCTTTTGCGCATGACAATGAATGCTGAAATAAACTAAATTAAAAGTACCTGCTGACTGTAATTTAAAACAGCCAAAATTTAGTAAATTTATCTTCGAGCATAATTTATGTTTATTAAATGCCATGTATTGTCTTGCAGAATTTTCCAGAGCAAATGGTTGATTCAGAAAAGGAGCTGATGTGCTGGAACTTGGAGTCGGTGTGTGAGATGCTCTCAGAACGCAAACCTCAGAGCCACATACTGGTGGTCAGACCTAACAGGTAGGCTCTTGTGCTTGCAATATTGCATGAAGAAATTTTCAATATTCAATTCAACTTGATACATATAAAAGCTAATGGTACTTGTTGAGAAGAGGACAATAATGGATTTTCTTATTTTGTTGCTTGTATAATGATAATTAGATCAAAATGAACAACTTTTCATCTATGCACTTTGTCGCAAATGAGTACTTAACGAGTTATAGCGGTAGGTTAATTTCTGTCTTCCATAGCAATTCCTTAGTTTCTAACGTCAAAAAATGTTTGCGTTTTATTTCATAGAAAATTTTGAGGGGGAGTCTCCGATTGAATCTCTGTACCTGTGGCTCTACTGCGCTCGCATGAACGTTAGGTTGGGTTAGGTTAAATAAGTTAGATTACATTACATTAAGTTACTGCTATAACTTGTTAAATACTCATTTGTGGCAGAAAATGCATAGAAAAAAAGTTGTTCATTTTGATCTAATTATCATTATAGAAGCAACTAAAATGCAAAAGTTGATAATTATCCGCTCCTCATCATTTACTACAATTATATATATGACTGAACTTGAAAGTAAAGAATTTTAACCTGATATTACCGTAATCTAGTTAATTTGTTACACAATTCAAAATTTGTTTCTTAAATTGGCTTAGGTGTGTTTGAAGTTCTTATTCTTCATTCATCTGTGGCCAAATCTGTGTGCTGTAATTACTGAAAGGCTAACTGAAATATTGCATTGAAATAAGAAACAAATTACAAAACCATCAACACAGTTTCTTTTTTGTTATAAATTGGAATTTTTAAGCAATTCAAAGCTACATCCTCATAAATCATAATCTCATTAACATGGAGCATGCACCAACAGGTGGTCATTTTGATGTTGGGTGGAATTCAGTCCTTTGTTATGCTTATATTTAGGTTTTTCTGCATTAATGCCATCCTCCACATCCTGTTATCCAATTATGTTACTAGTTATCTGCTAATGTGACAAAATTGTGTTATGATATTTTTGAAAAAACTCTTTCAACTGTTGATCAATTTTTTTTTGGTTTCATATTTAATTCATGTTCTGACTTGTGTTTTTTCTTTAATATAGGGTGAGAACAAATTCTGAAAGTTTATGCTGTTGATATGAGTGATTATTTTCATTTGCAAGGATAAAGTAAATTGAACTGCAGACATATTTGCCTTCTATATACATTACCTTATTGTATCTGAATAAGTGCCTACAGTCACTTCTTGCTTTTTAGTTGAAGTAAAACCAAAGACCTTAACCCATGCAATAGATTTTAAGAATTAACTTATTACACTTGCCTAAATAAACACTGCTACTTTGCTAGCGATATTGTCTAACATGTTGAGCTTCAGCTTGGCAAGCTAATAGGCTGAAAGATTTGTTTGCATTGAAGTAGTGTAATAAATTGAAATTCTAGAAACAAGCCAGAAATAATTTGAATAACTAGCAGTGTGAGTGAATTTAACACTACACTTCCAGTTAATGCTACAAGTAAGTTAACATTACATTATTTGAACAATTTAATTTGAAAAGTAATACATTTGTAAAACCCTCACTTAGAACTATTGCTGTGGACCAGTTGAGATATAGCTACTTGTGAGTCCAAGTAAATTCAGCAAAATGTTACTATCAGTATAATTTGGTGTCCTATCATGTGTGGGGGGGAGGCTGCACGTAAATGAGGCAGTCAGGGTAAACCAGCTATGGCTGTAGGGCCTGACTATGGAAAAGGGTTGTGCTGGGCTGCTATTGATCTGGGCAGTTCTGGTGCAGCCTGTGCTGCCTCTCTTGCCTTCTATTAACTAAGGATGAATGATTGTGGCTTGCTGTTGCCTACCCTCACATATGGAGGAAAAGCCTAGTATATGTATGTATAATTTGGGATCAAATAAGTAGTCTGATAGAGAGCCTAATTGGATGTTTTTAATTGAAAAAATGAGCATTTTAAGAGAATTACACAACCAGCAATTAAAAAATAATGAAAAATAAATTCTCAATTGTTAACAGTGTATAATAGCTGTGGAAGTGAAATCAGGTATTGTGTGGGCAAATTTATTTGTGCCCTAAATAGTATAAATATTGAATTTTCTGAAGAATATATTTCTCTATGTGTACTATACTGGAGACAACTATTGTATTTACAGGAATGAGCAGTTTCAGGAAGAAAATATGAGGTCTCAAGCTCAGGGTTAAATAGGCCTCTTTATTTTAAACAGAATAGATTATTTATTTTTGCTACAAACCATCTTTTCCAGCTCTCTACGGTCTTTTATTTTATCACCTAATACTTCCTTCCTCAACTTTTACTTTGTTTCATCAACATTTTTTTAGCTCATTATTTCTATGTGTAGGGTATCTTGTGTTGAAATATAGCTTGTGATTCCCAGTTCCCTAAACGTCATACTGAATAGTGCCTTCTTAATTCCTCTATTTGGAACACCATTGTTGTGGTTAGGAAGGGTAAAACTAACTCATCTAATTTAACACGTTGACTACGTTGCGCTGGTCGCAAAGTTGATTTGGTTAGGTTGTAAAAAGCAAACTGAGAGAATCGACTTGTCTGCCTAAACAAGCTTCCAACCTTTGTAAGAAATGGACAAAATATAAGTGCACATTGATATTTTCTTTGTCCAATAAAATTCCTTCAAAAAGAAGTTGCGCAATGATTTAAAATATTATTCATTAACATCGGTGCGTAAATGAGCAATTTATCTAAGGGTACACATTAGTTCCACTATGTAGTCAACGTGTTAATCTAATTACGTATGAATATGCCAGCTTTTGTCTATTTAATTTTTTTCTTCTTTCTCAGAGTAGGATGGAGAAGCAGATAAATTTCTATGACAACTTTGTGACCTTGAATAAATTTGGAGGACCAGATTACCTCAAGGGCCGGTTTGCATTGCCTCATCTCTACCATCTTGTACACAATGCACTCCAGTCCCTGCAAGCCCCAGACCACCCATTCCAAAAACTGAAAAGAGCTGCAGAGCTGCGAGCGCAAGGAGTGGACGGAGAGAGCAGTAGCTGTGCTGTCAGTGATGAGAATGTAGACTGCAGTTCAAGCTCAGATGCCAGCAGGACTTCAGCTGCTCCTGTCATTGATGCTCTCAATTTGGTGGCCTTCAGCAAGGGCTGTGTCGTCCTTAACCAGATAGTCACTGAAGTTTACCTCACGTCTGAACTTCCAGAGCAAGACAGGCTTCTGTATGGGGATTTTTTTCAAAAGGTTGGATATTTATGATACGTCTATATTAACGTGCTACTGCTTTAGAAAAATATTTGAGGTTGTTTGGTTTCAATATAGCATTTTTGAGCTTTAAATTTCATTTTTCATTTTAGATTTTTCTTCAATCATTTCATTCTTTCTTGCTAGGTGAAAGATAACATATTTATATCTTCTTGATCATATTTTGTCACTTTTGTTACTGTAGGAAAGTATGTGTAGTGTGTACAATTTCTCAAAGTCTGTTTTCACTGTAATTAGGAAATTGTTGGAGTGTTTTTCATTTTTTCAAATTTGGAAAACATTTGTGAGTTTAAGAACATACAGGGTCAAGCGACTAAAATTAAATTAAACAATGATTTAAAACTAAATTTTGATGATCACAATGTATCTTAGCATAGAAAAAGTTATTCATTGACTGAAAAGAAGATTTTGTTTTACTTTGAAACATATATAATTTTCTGAAAATAGGTAATATACATTAATGTTAAAATGTAGAGTTTTCCTAAAATGTTTATCTTATTGGATCTTAATATGGTGACCTGATTAATGAAATTTGTTTTTGTCATTAATCTGTAGGTGTTGGTCCACTCTTACACAGCTGCTCAATGCTGATAAATCAATGTACTGAAGAATTAGCATAGCCCAACTCTTCAGTGCAAAATGAACATTTGTTGTGACTGTGACCTAACAGTTAGGCCTGGAAAAATATTTCTTTCACTGCATCTGTCTCTCTTCAAGAGATTAGACTATTGTACCCATGGGAATTAGCAGCTCAGGTGTAAAATGAGAGAGCCTGGACTGAGAATTAGGTAGGCCTTCCTTGTCTTGAAAGTGAATATTGTTTTTTTTGGTACATTACAGACTATCTTTTTTTGATTCACTGCTTTTTTTCAGCATATATTACTTTTCTTCTACTTTTATGCTGTTCATGAATTTCTTTTGATTTTACTGTTCTATGTACTAAAAATTCTGTGTGAGAACACACCTAATGCAAAGATTCCTCTTTTTCTCAAGTCGACGCTGACTGAACCTTTTCGCTCTTTTGAGGTCGCTTTTGTTGTGGATAGGGAGTTTTGAATTAACCTAATCTATACTATAATAAGAGCTGCGTCGGTCTGTCCAAAGCTAACCGAAAGTGTGTGATGAGCGCATCTGTGGTACAAGCTTCATCAACACTAAAATTTCCTGTGTATTAATCCATCAGATTCAAGTAGGAATGAATATCATGTGAATTCTTCGGAAATAGAAACATGTGTCATGTGATTTGTCGAACATTATTATATATTTTTGACGGGCCGTGTGCAATTGTGCTTATCTACTCTTGAGAGAATGAATTTTTTTTATTTCTTGTGGCCTTTCTTTTATTTTTTGGCCTT
>JACJUY010010460.1:13932-28938 GCA_014220935.1 Platorchestia sp. MABIK
ATACTTCAATTTCCTGTTTTTCCAATGAGATCCTTTCAGGGAGGTGCAACTATTTTTTGTATGGGAATTAGCAATCCCAGAGAGGAAAATGTGAGGTCCCGAGCTGTGAGTTAGTTAGGCCTTCTTTTTGTTGAAATATTGTTTTTTTGCTATGTTAAGGACCATCTTTTCTCAGTTCACTGCTGTCTTTGTTTTTCAGCACCTACTACTTTCTTCTTTAACTTTTATTGTGTTTCATAAACTTTTTTCTCAACTCACTGCTTAGATGCACCTTGTGCGTAGATTCCACGTTCCTTCAAGTCCATACTAATTGGTAATTGGTGCCTTCCTCCATCCTCTCTTTGGAACGTGTTTGTTGCGGTTAGGAAGGCTTAAAATAACATCTAATCTAATCTTGCATGAGGTTCACTTAGGCATCTCCAAGTGTAAGGAATGATTAGCTGAGTTGATGAGGAAAATGTGGACCTCTCGTGTTGGCGCAGGTGGTGGAGCTGGCATGGCTGGACGGTGGGCACCAAGGGCGCGAGGGCACGTGGCTCACCAACCCCAACATCATCAACAAGCTCGTCTCGGTCCTGCCCGCGCTGCGCATCACAATTCATGTCACTCCTTACCAGGTGGTTCCTTGTAAAACTTGTTCAGGGGACTTGCTATATTCATCCTGATTTTTTTCTCATTTATTAGTGAATCTTTTTTTATTTAGAATTGTTTTATGTATTCAAATGTTACAAACACAGCTTTGCTCACATCATATATTTATGCGTTCCTGTTGTTTGAGCATTGTACTTTTGCTTCACATAGGTCGGATTGTGTTAGTAGTTTTTTGGTAGTATGAAATTGATGTACCAGCTCATCAATTTTAGAAGTTCAATATTTTACCAGCAGGCATTTATGTATAAATTGGGTGATTTTCTGAAACTAAACTCCTAGTCCCAGTATAAGGTTATTTAAATCAGCAAAGTAAATTGTTATTATTAAAGTAAAAATGGGTTAGATAACTAAAATAGTTATAATTGAGAATCTAAGATCCTTAGATTTTAGTTAATTTGGTTGTGCAGATGTACGACGGGTTCCGGCCGTGGATCGGCAACGAGTGCCGGCGGTTTGAGACGCTGTGTCGGGAGGCCGGCGCTCGCGTGAGCAGCGCGCTGCATGGGGCGGACAACACCACGTGCGACATCAACACGCACTTCCTCGCACTGGACGCTTATGCTAAGTGATCTGTGCGCTTATGTGTTCTTGGGTGCGTCTTTATCGAGTAATATGATGGATTCGTCGCGCTGCGTGGTGCGGCTCAGTCGCTCTTATTTATGACTACTAGTGCACACGGCCCCTCAAAAAATGACAGGATTAGATGTTGGACCACCTGAGCTTTAACATGGTTTTCCCATAATTTGCCATGGTTTGCTATGACTGTCCTATACTTTGTTAAGTCTCAACTGCTGATATTTTATACAACCTAATCTAACCTACTAATGCGCGTGATGTTCATTCCAGGGATGGAAAAAACCCTGGGTTTTAAAAAAACAACCCACATGGTTTTTTTTTGTTAAATTTTTTTGAGTTTTGTTGTTTTTTGGGGGGCTTTATCGTTTTTTTTGAAATACCTGTTTATGTTTAAAAAAAGTTATTCACACAGCTCCAGTTGCCTCTATTTTTGAGATTTATACATATACCTTAATTAAGTAAATATTGTTATTTGATTACTTTATTTTCAGCATTATACTCGTATTACATTATTACATGAATTATTACATTATATGAACATTATGTGAGTTGAGTTTATCCATCACAATTACCAATTACCATATGCATAAAGACATAGCTGTGCAGTCTGCAAAGATATAAGATGTGGAAAAAGAATTGCTTTGCTCGTTAATTCATAGTTAGTTGTTTTAGCAGCAGACGGGCGCAAGACATGCGAGAGGGCAGAGTCCTGAAAAGACACTGGCAGAGGGTTTCTGGAAGCTCATAAGCGGTCTTCATTCTTGCCCAGCAAGTTCAGGATCCATTGAGAGAATATTCTCAACATTTGGGATTGTGTGGAATAAATTGAGAAATAGATTAGCATCGTAACGCGCACAGAAATTGGTCTCAGTACATCGCCCCCTCGCAAATAATCATGATGTGGATATAACTATATAATCAAATAGTCAAGCTGCATTTGTTTCTTAGTTTTTTTTTACTTCGGTAATGGAATTCATGGAAATATGTCAGTCCCCCGATTTTTTTTTTGTGATTAAGGTTTTTCTATTTTGATTGGTATAGGATTGTTTTTTTGTTTTTCAACGTTTCTTGTCATAGTCATGCACATAGCTTTGATAAATTTTTTGACAATATTAATATTTAGCTTACTTTGATCCTATAAGCTTGAAAACAAGTGAAATTTAGATAGCAATAATAAAACCCCAAAAAACCCTACCATTTTGTGTTTTTGGGGTGTTTTTTTGTGCCAACCCTGAGTCATTCCGACTCTGAATCTGCTGGGTTAATGCACCGAAAATTGTGGAGTTGAAGCTTGTATCACAGATACGCTCCTCACACACTTTCGGCTGGTGGGTGTGACACGGACGGACAGACGGACGTACGCGGCTCTTATTATAGTATAGATTAATATGATCACACCTGGAGGAAATACGCATAGCTCAAAATAGGAGGCCTAAGATGTTCTGACGTACAACTTTCGGAAATTAGTTTCATGGCTGAACAGAAAAAAACTTGTTTGCTCTTTTTCTTCCGTATGTTAAGAAAAATAATTTAGCTCTGTATCTTCTGGGTATTACGTGAAAGCATTCTGGGCAATCAATTACGCTTGCCCTTAAACACTGGCCTGCGTTGAGCAATTACGGCTATTCTTGGGCAAGGAAGCGCTAGTTGGAATTTTCGATTTGGGGAAGCTTCAACTGGCTTTCTTGTTGCTTCCTATAGCTCCCTCTCCTGCCATCCACACTTTCAAGAAAAAGTAAAGAGAAATGTCATATAGCAATGGAAATGTCCTAAATTATTTTGTGGCCTACAAGTTTTCTTAGCACCTCACGGCATCTACTTTCTGGCTTTAGCATTAATTGCATCCACTAGTGTTGTACTTGCCAATTCATATTGTCTCTGGTAAAAATTTTAAATTTCTATTTAAATTGTTAATCTATGCCTTCATCTTCCACCCACTTCAAAAACACCCATTGGTTTCTGCGTACAACCAACTTCTTCCTTTCCGACATCATTTTTGCTCGTTCAATATTTGAGGGCCTGTAGTGTACCTGTTCAGGTTAGCATTTGCTGCCTACAGTAAGCAGATTGACGTGCCAACGCTTGATCCGCAGCTTGTCTTGTGGCATTTATATTCTTATTAAACGAGGGAGACAATATTAGAATCCTCTGGTATGACAGCTTTTTTGAGAACTCGTGTGTAAACGTTTTAATTTTTTTTTAAATTAAATCTTAGGGAATAAAATTGGCGGAATAAAGTGTCTTGTGCCAATAGTACTATGGAGGCATTTTATTCACCTGCAGTCGTTCTTTAGCACCGGTTTGTTCTCTATTGCGTTTTATTGTTTACCGTACATTGAGTCATTTAAACTTTCTGAAACTGCTAGTCGGTTTAGATCTCATTTCTGGTTTTAATTGTCCCCTAGCACGCTTGCCTGGCATGATGAAGGGACTGGCACAGGGCTGCGAGCAGTTCGCAGTTAATATAGAGGAAGCAATACGAACAGGGTGCAGCACAGACTATCATGTTGAATTACAATGGTTTTACTATTTGTGAGTTAATGTGTTTGGTTACTTGCTTCTTAAAGAATGAACAATCAAGTGGTAGTGTCTTGCGTAATACGATAATTTGTCACTTCTCTAGACCCCCATAGCAGGAAACGGGTGGTTTATTTTGATATCAGAAATGAGAGCACAAAAAACTTACTGTCGCATAAGTTCTCGCCTCTGTCCATTAAGATCCGTGGATTTATGAAGGGTATAAAAATGAACAATTAGCAATAGTTTTTACTACAAATTTTGCAAAATACAGGTTTGAATCGAATTCACCATTGCCATCGTAGAGTGATACTAACTGATGAGTTTGTACGACTATCTTATTAAATTTTCTATCAACAGAAGGTTTATCACTAAAACTTGAGCAGTAAAGACAACCCGACGTAGACACAAATGTCGGACCTGATCCCGCACTTTATACAATCACTGATCATCAGTGTTCGTTATCGTCGATCTATCTCAACTCGTTTTGGACTCATCTCGTCATAGAAGGCGTACTTTAGTGAATGACTAGAAACTGTATTTTGTGACCTAATTTTTCTTTTTAGATGATGAACATAGTTGGTCTTTTTTCACTAAGCATTTCGTAGAGTAAAAAATGTCAGAAATTTTGTTATGCATAAAAGGTTTCAAGTATAGCGTACAACATTTGTTTGGCAAGAGAAAAGGTTTTACGCGAGATACAATCAGAAAATACCTTACATTTCGGGCTAATCCTCGAGTTGCCAAGAGACATTACTGAAATGTCTACTATGTTGAAAATGAAGGATATTATACGGTCGCACTTGCACTTTCACTCTCATTCGTATTTCCCAGGCGACGCGAGGGGCTTGATAAGAGAAGTTGAAAAAGGTAAAATGACTCGTACAAAAGGGAGTTCATTCGCATACCGAAAGATTTTCATTACCGATCAATTGACGTGTTGAGAAATTTCTGCAAACTCGGATGAAGTTTTCAGCTAAATGGAAAACATCGCGCATTGTATTAAAATTACTTCCATCCAACATGAGTTTACAAAGGTTAAATCGTGAAATTTTCACATACTGAACAGGAGACAAAGAAGCAGACGACGGTGGAGGGACTAGAAGACGTCAAGGCTCTCAGCAGTTTGTTTAACCTGATCACCATTGGAGAAGGAAAGGAAAATAATTACTTCCACAATATGCTCCTACTCTCACACGCGGCAAAAGTATTTGGAGGATACATGCACGATTGCATACATTAACACTGCACTTGAGACGTCAACACCTAAGATCGCTCTTAAATCTTATTCAGGTTGAGACTATCACGTACAAAAATATTGAGTCAAGTGAAGTGACAGCCTCACGCGACATCAGGCAGGCACAACAGAACTACTTAACCCTCTACCGCCTCACGTTCCCCACATGGTACACTCAATAAAACTGCTCGTATACTTTATTTCTCGTCAAGTAGATGCTCTTATGTATTTTTTGAAGTTCACTGCCGAGTTGCAGTTCGTCTCTAATGTGATGTTGGAGACAACCTGATGCTAGAGCCACGTCTAATAACGGTGGTTATAATACCGGCAATATGAGTAGAAAAATTAGGCGGTAGAGGGTTAAAATACTGTTTAGCAACGTTGATACTGAAGAAATTCACACAATATCAATCGGAAGAAACACAGGACCCTACATGCTGTGTGTGATTAATTAATCTTTAATGGAATAATAGTTGGTCAGAAGTTAATAGTAACTGTGTTATGCGAGTCCCGATGGGACAGAAATTTTCGAGACAAAATTAAGAAGTGCAAGTTTCGTTTTCCAGAGCTTCAGATACTGGTTACTTAGGCTTTCCTTCGTTATACAGGGAAGAATTCATTCTACAGAGCCAGCCCTGAGTTGGACGGTAGAGATATGTTAATTAAGGGCAACAAAGAGGAATGATTTGGTGGGAACCCCATGGCTTATGGGAAGGATTGAGCGTCTCGGATACAAAAGTGTGTGCTGTTACAAATTAATGTTACCCTACGCTAGTGCAACACTTCCACTATTTTTCCATTTTAAATACTGTTACGGTAGACAACTAACACTTTTTTATTAGCTCATGCTACCTCCTAATCAAAGAGGACAATCCAAGAAGATAACCAATATTCTACATAAATGATCAGTACGAGTTGAAACACTAAATAATATTTGTGAATAATATTGCACTGAAAAAATCCTTTGAAACACCATTAGCGATCGGGGTTCGAAAAGACAGGAGATGAACAGATCACGACGAGTTAGTTAAAGTTTCCATAAACGCAAAAAGGCGTGCCAAAGAGACGAAGGATGAAGGCATCATTGAGTATGGATTTAAGAGAATGCTAAATCTACGCACAAGGTGTGTTCTTACAAAAGATCCTCGGCGCATTGTAACAGCAAGATGAGAAGGATGGCCATGAAACAAGATAAAAGTTGAAGGAGAAAAAGTTACAGGTGCTGAAAAATGGGACTGCAGTGAACCGAAAAATAATGGTTCTTGACAAAACAAAAAATATTTTTATTTAAACAAAAAGAAGGCAAACCTAATTCTCAGGCCGAGACCTCACATTTTCCCCAGGGATTGCTAATTCTCTAGATACAACAGTTGTATCATTTCAGCGAACAGAAGATGAAAATTCACAAAGAATTTTCTGTGAGGCAATAATCTGAATGCACAGAAGAGGCAGACTAATACGAGCAGTTAAGTACTACTGAAAAATAGATACCAGTAAGTAGATTTGCCGTCGACTTGATTACATGCTATAACTTCTACGCTCATTATTGTACACAAAGTTTGAACCTTCCTTTCATTCATTACACAAGAACAGTAAGTTTATCATTTCAACAAATTGTTTCCGTGAGAACTGTAAATAACCGCGAAGGGTCGGTTGCATGGCACGGTTCTCTGCCGACGTAAACGATTAACATGAAAATATACCCTTGCTCATCGCGCAACAAGGTGCTAGAAATCTCTTCAAGATTATAATTATTTAACCACCATAGACGTCACGAAGGCGACTCAATAGTGAATACTCACACAGTACTTGAGTGTTTGTATAGAAATTTGAATATTCGGTAAATTTAGGTTTCGTTGAGTTTGGTAAATTCGACATTTCATTGATTTACGTACGTAAAGTCTTGGTGGCGAGAGCTGTAACCCAATCACGAGGTTCCAGAAACTCACCAGCACTTTTGGCCGAGTGTCTTACCTACGTTGGAGTTCCCTCTGAACAGAGTGTTCGAGAACTGCACAGTTCTCAGTATACTGACGAGAAAAAGATCTATTAACATGCTCCCCAGATAATAGCTTAGAAATCGCACTACTCAAAGAAAAGCTGAGTCTACAAAGGCATGTCGAAAGTAATTTCTTTCCAAACATGCCCCTTGAGACGTGTTGACACTTCAGTATTGAGAGTGTAGCTTTCTTGATGCTTCATGAAAGAAAAAGTAGGAGGCAAACATAATCTTTCGTACAATAGATCTGTACCGATGGTTTCCATTCAAATGATTTGTTATGAACTAAAACTTTTTCAATGTAGGGAAAAGCAAAGAAAGTAAGCAATTGGAAAGAAAACCAATGAAGTAAACAATTAACAGTCACAGAAAACTTAAAAAAAAATCTACTCATAAAACAAGATGAACCACACTTAGGAACCAGAATAACAACTCTAAAAATAGTCAAGAATACATACGAGCTGCATTAAATCAAAGATATTCGCGTTGGAGTCGCTTGCACAATAATATGGCTTTGATCACGGGAGCAAGAATAATTGCCTAAGGAGGACGTTATAGGCTGTCCATGCTCAAGAACTGAGACCGTAAACTTACAACAGCATCGAAATCGTATTTTTCACATCAGTCAATTAAAGATAGCTACTATATTGGCCCTGATGAAACTGAGCATTAGTGAAGTAAAATTGTTTCAAGGTAATCCCGAATACTGTAGTCATTGCATTCAGTAAAGAAAGTGAAAATACGATGCTGTGAGTATGAAAAAGTGAAAAATTGAATAAACTCCATACAACAGAAAACATAAATACCTGAATTATTAAACAAACAGTAAACGTCTCGTTAAATTAATATAAGGCTTCAAAAATGAAATAAAAATTAAAATAGGCAAAAAATCTAGGACAGAAGGGAATTTTCGTGTGTACAACCAAAATAATTGCAAAATGTATCAACACATTCTGCACGTAGAGCCTACAAAAACTCACACTTGCATGCAATCCACGTTGCGCTAAAAAACTCCGAATACGAGGTTGCATCAACAATCATATTGTGACCAATTTGGACAACAGGTAAAATGATTTGTACAGGCTAGTAAAACCGATGACTTCACAAGAGTTTCTGATCATAAATAGTAAAGATAAATAAGCAATCATAAAATTATAAAAATATAATTTACTGTAATGCCTAACTTTAAAAAGAGCAATAAACAGAGGTTCTATACAATTTCATATAAAAAAGCCTGGTATCAATTAAAAAATGAGACTTCGAATTATATCAAATGCACCAAGTTCACACACTCAAGCTGTCTCAAATTTTCACGAATCATTTTACATAGCGAAACGTTCCTCACACTTGATTTACTCACGAATTTAGAAAAAGTGAAAAGTAACGCAAAATTTCATCATGTTAAGGAATTTACCTAAATAGTTCTACTGATAGACCGGTACACTTTATTGATGATGCCGCATCAACTTACAACGGAGCGTGATGACGAGGAAAAAAGGAGGAACAGAATCACTTATCTGACAATTGCATTCACTGGTCACATGACACAATAAATCTGTAAGTCATACCTATGTGAAACACAAAACCTGATACGGTTCTCTCAGCTTTAGCCGCCAAATTTGGGCTAGGAAACAAAACCCAGCATGAATGTGTCTTCAAACATAAATAGTTAAATACGAAAACTAAAATAAAAACGTTCTTAATAACTCGTGCGACTTGTAAAGGTAGACGAAATACTTACAATGACATAATAAGTGAGAATTCTCACTTTCTAGGAACTCTGTGCTAAAACATACTTAGCCAGACAAACAATAGTAAAATCAAAATAAGCAAGTGTAACAGGGTTCTCTCAAACACACGCAGCTTGCCCATGAAATCAACAATGGAGTTAACATAACTTATAGCAAATGGGGGGTTATCAGGATCAGTTAGCACAACACGCGAGCTACTCACCAACATGTCAAAGCTAATGCAGCAGCTCTTCAAGATCAACACAGACATGACGAATGAAAAACATTATTACTCTTTGTAATCAAATCAATAGATCGATCTATTATTTGCAAACGTATGTCTATCACGTGCATCACTTGGAACATATCAATATAAAGAAGACGATTATTAGTATAGTGTGTCATCATCACAAAATCGCCAGCCAATAATTTAAGACTGTGTAAAAGCAAACCAATGGATACGGTTGAAAGTTAAAAATAAAGAAAGGATCATTGTTTTCTGATCAAGTACGATTGAAGCTGATTGGTTTGCGTTTGAAGTATCAAAATGAAAAAAGAATTAAACCATTTACTTAAAAATTAAGGCTAGAAATTTTGGAGATCAGCTGGATTTTACCAGTTTATTTCAGTGAACTGATTTGCAAACATTGAGGCGGGATGAGCCAATTCTGAGTAGCGTACAACAAAACCACACCAAACAGCCGAAAATCTTCTAAAATCTACTGAAGCAGGGATTACGCTTCCAATATTACTATTAGCGCAAGGCAATAATTACCAACCGCTTTTAGATGGCTGGTGAAACAGGGTTAACAAAGGGTTTGTTCTGAGTAGCCAGCCAATGCTTGAATTGAAATGAGTATTCATTGAATTTTGAGTAAAAACAGGGCAGATATGATTGTTTGTTCATTCCCTCATTTAAAAATGTGACCTTGCTGGTTAGACTATTTATTGATGTAACGCTCAAGTAATAAGCGCTGTAGCACAGGTACTGACTAACTTGACGCACTCTGGCCACTTCTGACCTAGTAGAAGCACTGGCACACGGCCATTTTACGTTAGTGCTACTCTACTTATACGCTCAAGCTCTCACGTTCGGAACTTCAACAACAAATTTTGAGACACAAGCAGTCTTCAATGAAGCTACAATTTGGAATTCTCAGAGAACCATTTCTAGCGACTCCAGCATCTGGTTCAATCACAGTTACCTTTCTAAAACATTTAAAAATACGAGTGATATTTCTGTTTAGGTAATTTAAAGCCCTTCGAAATATACAGGGATAGAGCAATAGTTCCCTTCATGTGTTCCAGTATACCCTTATAATTTAACATAATACAGGACATCACTCATTACTTTTCCCACTGAATTGTTACTTCACACTTTTTGAAAATGAAAATGACCTACACGAGTCCCAATTTAGCTCTCTTTAATCACTGTGATTGTGTCGGTTTACGTTATTATTTGTTGCAAAAGAATTCAAAGTAGTAGGCTTTCGAAAAATCAATGTTGATACAAGAGTGGAACATACCTGATGCTAAAAATAAGTATCTAACTTGAGTCGATATTTCAACACAAAGTGAAATTCGACAGTAGCATGTATGAGACATTCTTGTCAATTTATCTACGGAAAAATAGCAATGAAGTTTGTGGTATTACAAACTGCCATCTGTGAGTGAACATAAATTAACAATATTTCCATGTACGGCGCAGAAAGCCAAAAAAAAAATCGTCATGGCCGCGACATACTCGGCATCAGAAGGAGCGAGCCTGATTTCACGTTACGATGCCTCAAAATTTATATTTCCGGTAAAAATTCAACGGCAAAGACTGCCCTAAACAGAAAGAAAAAAACTTTCACTAAAAACATGAATGCGGGCAAGATTTAACCATAAGATATCGTTAAAATAAAACCGACAGCAATACTTCTAGCAAGAAATAAATGAAAGAGTGTTTACTGCAAGAAAGTGAGAGAGCGGATGGTAGCAGTTAATTAGGAAGGAGGCGAGGGGGGGCTTCACTCTCGTTTGTTCTTGCCGTTTTTGGGTGCATCCCCCTGCTTGTCGGTGCCTGCCTGGCCCCCCTTCGAGCCCCCCAGCGTGCGCGACAGCGAGTCCCACACGCCTCCCAGGAAGATGGCGCAGAACAGGTTCTCGAACGGCACGAAGGGGTCGTGGATGCCCAGCAGCAGCGAGGATAACTGCAAGTTCAACAAACATCAATAGGCAAGGTCACACCATCAACGCTCTATGGAGACACTATACTTCATGTAGCTTACGAGTTTCAAAGGGATCATAATTGACTAAATAAATCCAAGAGCCTGCTTTGGATTGGAAATCAACCAAAAAATTACAGCTTATTCAACTGCTTTGTAGCGACGCGAAGATAATAAAAATATTGATTTATATGAGGAATGTAGAGGCACAAATCGGCCCCGTAACAGAGACATCAACAAAGACCTGGAAGGCAGAAATTGACGCCTGCAGTTAACTCTCCTGTATCAGATCCGAATATTAGGTTTTAGAACCTAATGTAAGACTTGAATTTAGTGCGCAAACAAGGAATTATTACAGTCAGATGGCTCTACGTAAACTGGGTTTCCCAATCTTTACAAGGCAGTGCTGTTTTATATTGACGGTATAAATTAAACAAAACCGACGATGAAGCTAACATAGCAATTAATTAAACTACATTTCTTCAGTACTACATGACAGTTATTGTTGATTCATGTTTACTGCGACTTCGTGGAATCCAAGACGCTCAACACTACTTTGAAGCAGGCGAAAATAAAGGTGTTAGGGTCTAGAGTGCGATAAGTGAGAATTGCTCAGGAGATTGATTTCGACGTACAAGGTGATAAAATTGCACCTGCAACGAGAGTGAAATTAGGCGCAGGACGTTCAGTCATATATTTAGAGGCAGATTAAGGAACAACAGAGCTACCTTGAAGTAGACGAAGAAGATGCAGATGGCGAAGTAGACAAGAGCGTGAGGTGCGGAGATGAGTTCAGTCTTACTGTCCAGGACGAACAGCAGACCAGCGGCGACAGATGCCTTCGTAGCGCTGCACAAACGACACAAGTTAAGTGTACGGTAGTATGATGCAGTCGGGAACTATTTTTTGTTATTAACGAAGGACATGTCATTTTTCTTACTAGTTACGAAGACGCCATATTTTCTTACTGGTTACGAAGACACGCAGAAAATTTTTAATTTTATTTTTGAGCTAAGTTTACGTCACCTTGCACTACTAATCTATCCAGTAGACATAAATTAGCATGCATAATAAGAGTGCTGGATTTGAGGCACTGAGGTAACAGATGAAAAGGTTGCTGTTCAGCACATTAAGAGTGTTGTTGTTTGCTCAGATAATTGTGTTCACACACATGAGGATAAATACTGAACTTCTCATGAAAGAAGCTTTTCTCATAAATTAGGACGCTTCGAAATGGATGGGAGGGCAGCCAAGTGCATCATAAGCTGATTACAATATTTGAGATAACGTAGAATATTCCGAGTTACGCGGAAATACCGTGAAAGCTCACATATTCAATTTGTAGGATATTTGTAGGGTCCAATAACAATAAAGCAGCTTATGATACATAAAAGATTACTGCATGACCACACCTCAATAACGTAACCTTTGACACGTTCTGGCGAGTCTCCGCAGGCGCTGTCATGGTCATGCGACTCGACCTGCACCAAAATAGCAGGCACCCAAACTACCTGAATAAATGCTGAAAAAATAGCAGGTAAAGCGCCTTCTTTGATGTCTCTGACAGCCCTCGTGGTTAATAGGCATTCACTCATCGTAAGAATCTAGTTAACGGCTCTAAAATTTCTCTGGGGTTTGCTGCTAAATGAGTTTCATGAAACACAGCAATGGAGTGAGCAGCATGATTATATTCGTTCTTGTACTCAGATCACAGACATTCCGCGCGCTCCTGAATTCTATCTCTTCATCCGAAAGCGTAATTCAAAAGCTACATAAACCCAACACCTGACTTCTAATGTACGCTAGTGAAACTTCTGAATTACGCCGAAGCTTATAACGCACAATGGATTACCACGCAACACCGCGATTGACACAAGTGATGGTCTATCAAGCTCTAGTGTTCTACTAAATATTATGGAGCGCAAAAGTTGACGGAACCGCACCGTCATTACTCAAGTACTTTACGGAAGTAACTCACAATCCAGGCTGCATGAACTCGACGGCGGTCGGGGTCCAGACTCCACGGGCCAGTCGCTCTAAGATCTTCATGAAGCCGGAGCCGTTCCCTGTAGAATGAGTCAGAGACCAGCATTATAACCAGGTTTGTGGGCGCGGTAGGATGGTAAAGGAAATGCTGGAAGAGAACACTAGGAGAGCCAGGAGCCCGAGCGACGGAATGAAACTAGTGAGTTGGCCTAGGGAAAGTACATATTGCGAGTCGTCTAGCGCCACAGACGCCTTCACAACAGTAGCTCTCGCCTCCGTAAAACTACATCTTGTGTGACAGTGATCGCAGTCGTATCCAACCATCATTCTTCGCCGTGATGGTCTGTGAAGAACATATCTTGAACTCTAAAATTCTAAATCATACCTTGACCAAATAATTTAACCTATTTTGTGGTTCTTTAGTTCTGTAAACAAGTACAAATTGAACAAGATGGCATATTATACTAGAGGAAATCATTGAATAACAATGGTATTCATAACTGGGAATTTTTCAAATAGGTTATTTCCGCTACGATTTTTTATTCCTCTTTACTTGTACTTGTTTTACGTGAAATACTTGTACAATTATTTCACTATTATTATTTCACTACGCGCTTTTCGCTGTATGTTTGAATAGAAATAATTTCCAAACCGAGCAGTGAAGAAGCAATAACTTTCATGCCATTTCAGAAGGCTTCAAATGGGATGCCAATTTCTTTTGTGTTAACCCTTTACCGTCAAAGTGGATTGCAAAATCCACTTTCATTAACAGCTCTAATAGATTTTACTCCTAGTGAAATTCATGCCTTAAAGTGTTCTTTGAAGTTCGTTGTCAAGTGGCAGTCACTTCCTGGTTGTGGTGCCGGTGATTACATGATGCCGGTGTCAGTTTACTGATAGTGGTTGTGATAACGGTAATATGAGTACAACATGTAATATGTCTGACACCTCACCTTTGAGTGTACCAACGATGATCATGATGACGTAGCCGTTCGGGTAGATCTTAGCGACGTGGGCAACGCCGTCGTTGATCTTCTTGACTCTGCAGGACAAGGCACGAGCAAGTAGTGACCAGGCCGGCAATGGAGTCGGCAGCAAGTATACCAAAAGTGAAGTATATGGAGGTTATTTTTAGCAGAGCTGGTGGAAGCTGGTTTTCCATCCATCAGCCTTGAAGTTCTGACTTCAATTTCACACTAAGTGGTGTAAAAACTGAGCAAGAGCGAGTCGAAAATCTTTTCCTACAGCCTTTACAGCACAAACAAATTAGCCTCGATCGTGAATGGCGACACTCACCGATAAACTTCCTTCATAGCCGCCAAGATAACCTTGAGAGGCAGAAATTTGGCCAGCTTGTAACCGATGTCAAAAGGTGAGTAGTAGATGACGTACCTGGGAACATTAAAAAAAACTCAGTTCCCCTCAAAGAAACACTCGTGCACTTGAGCTTTAAACACAGAAAGCATAGGGTTTCGCAGAAAATGATGCTCAGAAACTTCATGAAAATTTCCAAACGCACGTACGACTATTAGAAACTTCACTCACCACATGAGTGTACGTCAGAAATGAGCTGAAAACAGCTTGGGATAAACATTGATCTCCGTAATCGGACAAAGCGTTTGCCCTGGGTGAGCTATACAAAATCTGGTTAACTATCCAAAAATCTAACATCACCACCATTTTTCAAGCTCTCACACCATAGGGTAGGGAGGTTCCATTATTCCGTAGACATGACGGATGCATGGATATATTTTGCTATCTTTGTATCATTTAATACAACTCGACTTTGAAAATATCTGCCCCTGCACACCAGAAGTTCAGCTTCGGGACAAATTTTCCCTTCTCTGCCGAAGAATCCAAGTTCATCATTCTGAATCACGGAGAAGTCAAGTATAATGCAGAAGTGAAGAGGGTTTTGGGAGAAAGTTCTACCCGAAAAATTATCGTACGGTTCCAAATCAAAATTTTCACTCATGTATGATCACCCAGTAGCACTGAGAAAATCACTCGGTTGTGGGTGAACTATCGTAGAGAACGAGAAGCGTGGAGTGAGGGGATGATGTGGCGTGGAGTGAGGGGATGATGTGGGGTGGAGTGAGG
>JACJUY010010462.1:0-17182 GCA_014220935.1 Platorchestia sp. MABIK
GGCTGCATTGAAGATTGTTCTCCTGAACATACTTTTCGAAGTTCAGGTGAGCCCTTTGCCTTTATGCTCCTTTTATCTTTTAATTACCTTTTTTCTAGCGTTACCGACCCCAAATGGGTGTCAGGCAAATGTGTGTGCGGTAGAGCCCGTTTTCTTCGGGGTTAGTAGTTCCACTGGTCGGGTGGTTTGCACACACATAAAAGCAATGAACTTGAACTCACAAACCTGTTATGGAAGGATTAAAAAATGAATTTGGTTACTGAAAAACTAACAGTGCGTGCAGTGTTCAGGAGGGCGTTCCCCATTCGGCCTTTTTTCATTATTAAACCTAGAGCAATGAAATTTGGTATACAGATAGGAAATGCATTTTGGAATCGTTCGTCTCTCAGGAAAAAAAATGCGATTTTCTTTATAGAAATAGAGATTTTCATAGAAAACGGAATTGTGGGGGAGGAGGGTTACAAAATGCATCTCCTCCCACAGAACAATGATGATTTTGGTATCATTGGATCCGGAATATCGTGTAGATTATAGGAAGTAATCAGAAAATCCTTAAAGTCATAATTAAAATTGTATTAAATTTTTTCGCGGGGCCATCTTTTTTGGGGCGAAAATTTCATTTGTGACGTCACAACTTTCGATCGTGACAAATGTAGAAGAAACCTTTTACTTCCCATAATCTACTCTGTTTTCCACATCCAATGATACAAAAATTATTACTCTAGCTTAAAAAATGTAGGAGGAGATGCATTTTGAAACCCCACATTCCGATCCTCCAAAAAAAAGGCAAAATAGGTAAACTTAAACAATCTCAATTTTCATCGGTATTATTTGTGGGGTCAGCAATGACCCTTGAAATCATTATACAGTAATAAATAGACATAGAAGATGACATAGCAACGTCGCGCCGTGAAGAAAGAGCCAAGGGGGAGGTGTAACATGATAAAATGCCCCTTCTCCCTCCCCTCCCCCCCATTCTCTAAACCCCCGTAGCGGGCGAACAAGCGAACTTCATTTTTTCACAGAATGTACCTGACCTCTTTCACTTCCGATAACAGCTAAAACCTATTTTCCACCACATTTCCCACTTTCTGGGGGAACGCTCCTCTTAATAAGACCAACACTTACATTCAACGAATGAAATTCAATTTTCATGAAGTGTCAGAACGCACAATTCAACATCGACTACAGAAAAAAACTTGGCTCACCACCCCGACGTGTTGCTAGTAAACCTTTGCTACTTGAGAAAACAACCATGAAATGAGTTCTAGTTTTGTAAGAGGAATGATTGGTTAGCGAGAAAAGTATAGTGTCAAAATACGTTGAGAATCTAAAGGTAAATCTCTTTCTCATTCCGTGGCCACGCGAAGTATGACTTTTACTCTATTTCTTCCTTTGCGCCTGTGATGTTCAAGCTGCCGGTGTTACCTTTGACCAGAAGTTTCCAAGCTGGGGTGCTCTCACCTCCAGAGAATGCTAGATAAGGCCAGGCAAATAATAGGTTATTTGCTATGATATTTTTGTTTCAAGGGGTGAAAGGTTCGAACAAAATTTCTTCAAGGGTGCGCAACGAGAAAGAAGTTGGGAAACCCTGCTTTGAACTACAATTTTCAATGTTTTCCAAGGTGTAACTCTGGTTAATAAACGGCTCTATATAGTACTGTGCATTTGAAGTAGGTGTTCAGTTCTTCACAATTTCCGTTTTGTTCTGCGAATCCTTTGTTCTCTCACGACTCCTTACTCCAACGACCGGGTTCAAGGTTACTCAAGTAAAGGGTGTTTATTTTAGAGTGATAGAACTTACCATGCGTACTGAGCTTAACTGTTATAACTCCATCACGCTCAGTATGCTATGCCATTGAGTTGATTACTCTTGAGAAGTCAACATGGCAAGACTTACGCCTGAACAGCATCTACAAATTGTGCAGCTTTATCATGCAAATAACAGTTCTGTTCGTGCTACTTTTCGTGCATTACGGCCATTTTATGGTCGTCAAAATCGACCGACTGAACTGTAAATTAGGCGAACAGTGGATCGGTTTTGCCATACATTCAGCAAGACGGAGCCACTTGCCACACAGCAGGACCAACCATCGAATTACTGCGGGAGACATTTGGTGATAGAATCATCTCCAGAAATGGACCTGTGAATTGGCCTTCGTGCGATTTGACTCCCTTAAATTATTTTCTTTGGGGATATGCTAAATCCAAGGTTTACGCTGACAAACCAGACAGAATTCAACAGCTTGAGAACAATATCCCACGAGTTATTGCATAAATCCAGCCTGATTTACTAAGAAGTCTGTGAAAATTGGATTTCAAGATTGCGGTACATTCGCGCGAGCCGAGGAGGCCATATGCTGGAAATCATATTTAAATTTTAAATGCCATATTGTAATCTTTGTAGTGGTATCAAATTCATGGGTATTAAAACTTATTTTCAGTATTTTTTATTACCTTGAAATTCTATCACTCTAAAATAAACACCCTTGACAAGAATCTTCGTTCTATTGCAACCATATTGGCATTAATGAATAATTTATGTTATTCTTTATCCATACTGAGGCGTGAATCCTCCCAACGAACTGAAGACGAGGCAAGTCTTGACAATAAGAAATATATCAATTGAACTACAGATGATAGGGGTAAGGTTCTCTATAGTGAGTCAAAATTTCTAACTTTTAAAAACTGCCCAAAAAGAGCACAGCTCCCAATTGGCTCTAATAGGGTTGGCCTGTGAAGGTGCCACTGTGAAGCCTATGAAATATCTCCGAAGCTTGAGGGTTTGGGATTTTTGCGGTTTTCTGTACGAGGTAGTCTATATTTACTACCTCAACACTTTAATGAATGCTGCAAAACAATTAGCCAAGATTGAGCATAAAATTCCCCTGTCAACGACTGCAATAGACAATATTTGAGCAGGATGATGCACCATGTCACCGTGCCAAAATTATCAGTAAATCGTTCAAGGACAATAAAATTAATGTTCTAGTGGCCTCGTGACAGTCCCGACCGCAATCCAATTAAGAACTTGATGTTAATAATCAAAAATAAAATTGAATGTTACGATGCAAGCTCCCTCACAAAACTACAAGAAGCAATTAAAATGTCTGGACGCAGAGACATTCAAGTTGAAGAATGCCAAAATCTTATTAAATCGATGTCAAATCGTCTAAAACATGGTCTTGAGAATAAAGGATGACAAAATATTACTGGAATGTAAGTCTTGATATAAGAAAATATTAATGTAATTTTCTGTGGTGATCGTAAATTTATGCCTCCACTGTCTACTGTCTATCCGAGTGTTCATGCCTTTCATCAAGCAAAGGAAACGACTTTCAGCAAGTTGAGAAATAAATGATATTAATTAAAGTTACAAAACTGTACTCGTTAGGTATATAATATGTCCTCGTCGGCCCGTTAGAAAAAAGGAATTATTTACTAAGATTAATTTAACAAGAAAAATTTATTTTATTGTAAAAAAATACAGGAGTTATTCATTTTACCGCTTATACTAAACGAGATGGAATTTATCATACAGCACAGACTAAACAGAACGGATTTATTTCAATTAAATTGGACCAGACGAAATAATTTTACACTATAAATTAACCGGATGGTATTTGTTTCCCAGCATAAATTAGATTGAATCCCCTTAGATTCTAACATTAAACAAGTGAACATTTGCCCTAACTAACCTTTAAAAGAAACTTTCCCTCCTATAATAGCCAAGGGATGAAGCTTCTAAGAACAACTAAGCAACAAATATTAGGTTTTGGCGCTACTGGTACAAGAAGTACAACTTCCGAAAAAAAGAAGATAGCTGCGCCAGTTTACAGGAGAGTTAGAACGAAGGCGTCTTGTTCCCGAATGGTGGCATCTTCCGGATACTCGTAGGCCTTCTGCATGTTGGGGATGTAGTAGGGCTTGACGAAGGCCCTGAAGTACCTGCCAATGAGAGGGTTGCTGATGGGGCGCGGGTGGTTGGTGTGGGTGAGGGTCTCCTGCGCCACGTAACTGGCAGACCCATCGTCAAGCAGCACCCGGTAAAACGGCTGGTCTGTGCCGAGTAACAGGCAGCGCTCCCCCATAATCTGCAACGTCTCCTCGCTCTCCACACAAATGGAGTCCCAATCGTAAATGACACACAGCCCAGAGGCGGTGCGCGGCTCGCTGGCATGATGCTTGCAGTCTATGACCTTACGAGGAGGTTCCGAACACTCCACGTGGTCGTCGTCCGTATTTTCGCGTTTCGCGGACTCGGGGTCGGCGGCATCGACGGGACCACCGTCTTCTGAGCTGGGAGTCGACTGAGCAGAGCTGCTTTTGGGGCCTCCAGAACTGCTTCCACTCACCTCATCCGATCCAGGGCTTCTGAAAGATATTTGAATAAATGATAGCTGAGTTTATGCTAGGATTTTGCGATTCTAAAATCTACGTTTTCAGTATTGCAGTATGAAAAACGATCCCAAGTAAATAAACGAACTCCTGTAACTGGAACACGGGCGATGTTCTTGTGACATTGTGTTGTTCAAGAATGAAGGAGACACGAGTGCAAAGTCAAAATTAGGGATTTCCAAATTCAAACCATTGTTTTTTTCCAACTTGTATGTGTGTACGCATACAAGCACGTACGTTTATAGGCACGTGTGCATGCGTGTATGCACGTGTGCATGTGTGTATGTGTGTATGCACGTATGCATGTGTGTACGCACGTATGCATGTGTGTGTGCACGTATGCATGTGTGTATGCACATATGCATGAGTGTATGCACGTATGCATGTGTGTATGCACGTATGCATGTGTGTATGCACGTATGCATGCGTGCATGCACGTATGCATACACGCATGCATGCGTGTATGCACGTATGCATGTGTATGTATATACGTATGCATGTGTGTATGTATATACGTATGCATATATGCATGTGTGCGAGTATGAGGGTATGCATGAATGTATTTATGCGAGTATGAATATCTGTATGTGTATTACATATTATATTTTATGCAATTCACTTCGAAATTATACATTAGGCATCATTCCAATATGGCAGCGTAGCTTTCAATAGCTTATCCCTCAGCTTTCTGATGTTGAAGAGAGTAGTCCTCCCAATCGTAGGCCACTAATATCTATCAATTACCTATTTGTTTCGAAATTTCACGTTCATCGAACACTGCTGAATTTACTTGTTTTGGTTTTCAATGATATACCATTATTATGGGCAAATTTGATCATATCATTGGTTAGTTAAAGTCTTCTTGGAGTCAACAAGGATGTTCTCAAGAGAGGACGGAGGAAGGCACAATTCAGCAGCAGAGAATTTATACTCAGGTGTATGATTGATTATACGCTTGTTTTGGCTTCCCTTGCCAAAATAAAGATACTCAAAAAGAAAAAGGATAAAGGCAACATTTAGTATGGAGTTAAGGGAACGCAGAATCTATGCACAAGGTGTATTCCCGTACAGGATCTCGTGCGTATAGAAACAGTGAGTTAAGAAGGAAGACTATAAAAGAAGATAGAAGTTGAAGAAAGTCTGAGGTGCTGAAAAACAGGACCACAGTGAACAGAAAAAAGATTGTCTTCAACAAAACCAAATTTTACGTCAACAAAAAGAAGGCCTACCTAACTCTCAGCTCAGGATCACACATTTTCCCCTTAGGATTGCTAATTCCTCTACAAGGTGCATATGTAGACAGACAGATTAAAAGAAGTTTATGAAACAAAAAAGTAGAAGAAAAAGTTATCAGCACACACAAAACACTATTGAATATAAAAATTCATTTTCTTTAAAAAAATGACAGCCAACCTAATTTTCAGCTTGGGACCGCACGGCACCAGCTGAAATAGTGACCAGTAGACAAATCGAATTAATTTAAATCTATTGCCTACCCTACGCTCCCTGAGGGAGGTAGTGGACTAAGATGACCTCATGATGGTAGCAGCATGAGATGACCTCATGATGGTAGCAGCATGAGATGACCTCATGATGGTAGCAGCATGAGATAACTTCAGATTGGCAGTAGCCTAAAATATCCTCTCACTGGTAGTATAGCACTAAGTAACATTACCTGGGATTAGCATCAGGTTTTCCCTGCAGCGCACAGCCCCAGTGCTTGTCCCGACTACGAAGGAGCCTGCAACAAACAGCCGTGCAGTTGTTCTTGCGGCAGATCTGCACGATCTGGCCCACAGCAAACTGCACGTGCCAGCTCTTGCGGTCCACCCTGCGCTTCTGCACCATGTCGCTCCCTGGCCACCCCAGCGGCCAAGGCCGAATGTGGCTCGGATGAAAAGTCGCCTGGGAAAAGTTCATATGAACACATTGACTGCGATGGGTCAAGCTGACGTTCATTATTCAACTCAAATTTAAATTCGAAAGGTATTAGAAATTTTACAAGTATCAAATATTAACTGGGGCCATTAAATAACATGAATTTTAAAACGTTAAAATTTTTTCAAGCGACCCACCGATGGGTGGTAACACAGAACGTGTTGAGGGTTCTCCTTCGATTGCTTGGTGAGTATGCATGATACTAAAGGAAATATTCACAGATTGATTGATTATATGAATGTTTTAGCCTCCCTTTACCATGACAAAGGTGTTCAAAGAGAGGAAGGATGAAGGCACCATTCAATATGGAGTTAAGGGAACGCGGAATCAATGCACAAGGTACATAGAAACAGTAAGCTAAGAAAGAAGTTCATGAAACGAGAAAAAAATTGAAAAAAATTAGTAGGTGCTGAAAACAGGAGAGCAGTGAACCGAAAAAAGATGGTTCGTAACAAAATAAAAAACCTATTCCATTTCAAAGAATAGAAGGCCTACCTAACAATTGGCTCGGTACCTCACATAATCCCCCTGGGAAGGGGGAGGGGGAGACATTTATACCAAGGTTCAAAATACATGTATATTCATTTTTCTTTATAAAAAACAGGCTTCAATACTCATTTAAGTATAATATTCTAAGATAGCAGTGAATAAGACTTTGTGAGCTAAGGAACTGAGCAGCAGTCCCAGTGTGTGAAATTTGTCATATGTATGGTTGACCTGAAATTATTGAACAAAAAAAATTTTCAAGCAAAACCAAGTGAACGTTATGGCCAATAGGTTAACATGGTTTGCCTTGTAATAATTGTATCAGAGTATATTATTTTTGCTGATTTTTTTTGCTGCAAATCCGAAATGTAGACCAAGATGACGAAAGCACTCGCCCTTCATGCACCCCATGACACGTTATTGACATAAATTAATTTTCAACGTTTTCAGCTATTACAATTTAACAGAAATTCTTGTGAATTCCATGGTGAAACCGCTGTGATATGGCAACACTCGTTTTATACTTCAAAATACGTAGCCTCATTCGTGACGAGGAGGTACACGTAAGCTTCCATTTGATGCGTAAGCTTTGAACCTATTGTTTGATTTTGCTATTAGCTGCGGAGGAATCGTTCTACCATAGGGAAAGAATCTGAGAGGGAGTGAGAAGAGAGTTATCGTGAAGATGGCAAATGGAAAACCTCTGAAGTTGATAGCCAATTACATTGGGCATCATGTTGTAACTGTAAAGAAATTTTTGCTCATCCTTAATCGAGGAAAACGCAGTCGGACGTTGGCATTTTGAAACAGGGCACCAACCGAGATCTACGTAATGTTGAGAGGTAATTCTTCAAAAAGCTTTATTTTACATCCAAAAATAGTTTTCGAGCTAGCCAACGTCCCCGCATCTGTTGCAATATCCACACAATGCAGGTTACTCAGGGTGTGGGGAAGAACATCAAGCCAGAAAAAATGATCTCCCTGACACAACAACTGAGTATTTTGGCTGAAAAGAGCGGGAATGTACACGACGACTGACATGAAATGGGTGACATTTACAGAGGAGACGAGAGCGACTCTGGACATTCGAGGGAGAAGTTGCGTCAGAAATGATCAAGTGAATCATAGTTTTCGTTATAATAATTTAGGTAGCAATATTAGTGGATAATCTGATTGGAACGTTTACAGTAGCGGAAGTAATGACGGTAACTTCTGTATCCTACTATTAGCTCAAAAAAGCACATCTGGTCTCGTGTTTGAACGAAGTGCCTTTGCAGAGGCGCGAAGGCTTGTGTTCCAGCATGATAACGATCAATCTCATTCTGCGAAGAATGCGCCAGTTACCTTAGCCACGCTGGGGTTCGTTAGCAAGTATTTAACGGTACGACCACCTCGTTGTCGCGTTTTGAACCCAATCTAAAACTTGCGAGGGATTTTGAAGAAGGTAATTTATGAGGACGGTTTGCAATACACTTTAAGGAAATATGCATGAAGAGCTAACTATTCAGGTGTCAGCTCTCAATGCGTCTCGTGACGAAATGCGAAAATGGCGTTGAAGTGTACAACGATTTCTTGAATGAAACAGAAAAAAAGCCACAGAAACACATAAATCCAATTAAAATTGAATTCTCAAGTAATGAAGTTTATCGTACAATGCATCTACAGAAACCCGTATCATTCGCTTCAACATTCAAATTATTAGGTAAAATTGAGACATTGAAATCAAGGTTTTTCATTCAATTTATACAAAATTTATTCGGTTTTTCCCCAGCACCGAAGAGACATAGTGTGAGGCGAGCAAGTCGAATAAATGCACTCTAGGCAGCAGCTGTTGTTCCCACCAAAAGCATAAGTCACACTCGGAAAATGAGGTTTTTGGGCCCCAGCGGCTAGATGCACACAGAAAACCTTTGACATAAGTGAAAAAGAAGTATGGACACACATACATATAAAATGTTTAAAAATACGATATGTACAAAGCAATCGCTAAACATTCAGCTCCACTGAATTTCTTAGATGTTCCTCCTGGACAATAAAGCATACCTTTTTTAGCATGTATCCAGTACAAAGTAACATTCACTTATTTATGTTTACAAAACTTCTTTAGGTTTTCCCTCTATTAATAATCAACTTCCCAAAAATGTGTCAAATAAGATATATGAATTTTTAGGAGAGAAAACCAGCAAAAGCAGCTCCTTCCTGAGGCAATCCAGCAAATTTCCCAAAAAATGCTTCAATGAAATAGTAGAAAAAGTGTTCTCTCTCTTGTTTAGGAAAAGATTAAATTAGATTATTAGTTAGTCTAAGCCTCCCTATTCGCCACATAGCGATCCAAAGAGAGGAGGAAGAAAGGCACATTAGTATGGAGTTAAGAGAACGCATAATCTATCCAGAAGGGGCATAAAAACAGTTTGTCGAAAAAGAAAATTATGAAACAAGATCAAAGTCAAAGAAAAAAGAAGTAGGTGCTGAAAAACAGGACAGCAGTGAACCGAAAAAAGGTGGTCCTCAACATAACAAAAACATTTTATTTCAACAAAAAGAAGGCCTATCTACCCTTCAGCTCGAGCCCTCACAGTTACACCCTGGTCGTTTGGCAAAATTGTGAAAAGAATGATTACAAACAAAGCACAAAAGAACTAAAACGTATTTAATTCATACACAGACGAATCATAAATGAAAACATCAATGTAGCTGCTCTCAAAGTCAACATTGTTAAAAATTATTTATTGCTGTCGGATTTTAAAAGGTGAACGTTTCGAGCACAGGCTCATCATCAGTACAAATTTTCTGAGAACAAAACCAAGATGAATAGATTGAAATATGCGTAAAATAAAAACGAAGGTAAAAAGACTACCACTAAAATCAAGATTAAACTATGTACAAAGGGTGGGCACTATTTGTTTCATTAAGAGGCAGCTTAAGTTTAAAAATGTATGACTCTAAAATTCTTCAATCATTGTGCTGGCTGACTAAAGCTAAAATTACTGCACTGCACACTGGAGCCACACTTAACTATGGAGGCATACCAAAGAGTGAAGGGGATGGGCAAGAATCCCTCCAGTCCGGCTACTACGTCCAGCATGCTCCGCTACTCTGACGCCTGAAGTTCTGCAGGTCGAGCCTACATAGCTAGATGCACACTGTGCACCACGAAATTCATATACTTGAGAGTGGTGCAAGATGGAAGGTAATTTATCTTTGTAGTTAAAAAATGAACCTATAGTAAATTTGTTCATTAGAATAATTCTGAAATCAACAGAGTGAAGAATTTTGATGAGCCCTGCTCTCATTTGTTCAAATTTAGGCCCAAAGTATGAAAAAGATATTTATAAAGTTTCTTGTACTATCGTAGAGATTGGCGGGTGAGCTAAATTTGGAATTTAAAAAACGTTTTATTAAAGAATGAACTAAACCCGCAGGAGTACCACTCTTCTTGAAGAAATTACACAAAAAGGAAAATTCCTAGGAGTATATTGTTATTTAAACAGATATTAAAGGCTCCATGTAACAGTGTTTTGTACATAGATTCCCATTGATTTTCGCAGTAGTATTTTTACTTCCGTGTTTATTTCACGTATATTTTGATCTTTTCATCTTGGTTTTGTTACTTTCAGGCAATTTGTACTGATGATGAGTCTTGTGCTTGAAACGTTTACCTGTTAAAATCCAACAGCACCAAATAATTTTAACAATGTTGACAATGAGAGTTGGAACATTGGTATTTTTATTAATGTATTGAACTCAAATGTAATTAAAAAATGTTTACCATCCATTACGTATAAAAACATTTTTACAGACATTTAATAGAAGACGCTTTTGTTCCCAGGCTACTCTAGAATATGAATTTTATAGTCCTCGAACCATTTAATGATCATTTCAAAGAGGTAGATGATAACAAATTCTTTAGTTAACCATGTAGTACTGTTTTGTATGAAAGGTTCTTATCATTCATCTTTGAAGTATTCTTCATTCTGTTTGTAATGTGCTGATAGATGTTTTCTTTGTTTGATCTCGGGGACATTTGGCTGCCATAATTTTAATTACTTACATCAATTTAGACTCGGTTAGGTTTGGTTGGTGAGCAGTTATTAATAAATAAATTCATAAGAAGTCCAATAGGAGCTAAAACAGGCCTAATTTTACTTAATGACTCATATCACACAAAAATATAAATGAAGTCTATTATTATTATATTAATTCAATAGAGTACAGCTTACCAAAAAATACCGTTTTCTGGATTGTTCGGACTCAAGCATGGCTTTGAGCTCCTGAAGCCTAGCTCTTGCTCGAATATTCACGCTGGCAACAATGCCCTGCAGGTCACGGATGCCTGAAAAATAAGTTGGCAAATGTGCCAAAATGTTAGAATATAGGCATCCAAAAATGAAAATAGGGGATATATAAAAAAATTTTTGATTGTGGATGCCTAAAACTAGAAGAAACTTGCTGAACTTTATTCGAGTTACACATGCTTGAAAATCTAGGCGAAAAATTTTCTTGACCTAAATTTAAACAAGTTTGGGTTACAGATGCTAATAAATCACGTATGGATAAAGAAAACTTTTTAAGATTTGCTTCTTTTTTGTATCCAAAAGTTATGGGATGTTTATGATGCAAGAAGACCAAACATCTTTTTCGTCAGTACGTCATCTAACCAGCAGCCATGAAAATACAAATGTACTAAGCTTGTGTATTCTATATAAAGGATCATTTACACATTTCAAACATAATTACTAGAAGAAAAAGAACTACAGGCTATGACAGTTCTAGCTTTTAGTAATTACTTATACCTGATGGAGGATGCACAAGCTCTCTTCTAAAATTGGTCAAAGTTTCAAGAGTATAATTGGAGCACACTCTGAGCAGGATGTTCAGATGCAGAATTTTGCCAGGAAGACTTTCTTCGGACGAGACTCGACTGAGCAACTCAGTGTAGTGGCGCAACTCGGCAATTTTCCAGTGCTCCACGTATCTCCACGCACTGAATATGGATCGCATGGAACACAAGAATGTCTCCTCACACAACAAGTTGTACACCACAGGCCCACCCGCCAGCTGCCACTCCTCCCTCAAGTTCAATTCATATTTATTAACAATTGTTTCCAAGATGGAGCGTTTATAATAAGTTTCTGTGACAACCACGTTCTTGAAGTTGCTAGTGTCAGTAGGGCGTTCACATGCCGGGCACTGGTAGTAGCCTGCCTCGCCATCATTGCCTGTGTAACAGATCCTCCACCTGCCCTGACCATCGTCGTGCACTTCAAAACACAAGCCGTAATACTGGCACAATATAGCTTCCACGGTCACCAGCAACCTGCTGTCTCCTATGCCTGTCACAAGAACCGCGTCCAGCCGGTATCTGTAACCACTGTACACAGAGTTGAACCTGCTGTGACACTTGCGTTTATGGTACACGCAGTCATGAATTTGTTTCAATAAGAATACGCAGTCAGAGCCACTGTACACACCAGCTCTATTACTGCTGGCTGCATCCGAGTAGTCAACTCTCAGGTTGCTCTTGAATAAGCTTGGGCGATATTGCAAAATAGTTTCATCAATCAAAGAATTGAGTTGCTTCAGGGCCTCCAGTAGTCTATCAGTCATAACTCGCTCATGCATTGGAATGACTGAAGCTAAATCTAAAGCAGCTTTATAGTAACTGAAAGAAAGCGATTTTTCTTGAGAGCCCGATTCTTGTTCAGGACTATTTTTACATGGTGCAAATTCATTCAAGTATAACGCCTTATGCACAAAATGGTACACTTTCTTTGCATAGTATTTGAGTGTGAGTTCTCTGTTTACATTCCCATCATGTATGATATTGTAAGATTCATCAAGCACATAATATTTACCTATTTCAGGCCCCAATTCACCATCAAACATGCTCACATAGAGACTCAGAGCTCTGTGTGGTATGTCCGGCCACTCGTAATCCAGATACAGAGACCACACAAAAACATTAGAGAGGGCCATAATGTTGGAACACAAAACATCACAGAAGGAGCAAAGCTGAGTGTATTTTGCCTCAAAATCAATATTGCCGCCACCACCACTTTCAATTTTCTTCATCACGGTGGGGTAATGAAGCCGTGCCTTGGATCTCCATATGTTGAAATTCTCCAACACATATCTGAAATGAAGATGAATAATAAATTAGTAATTTCATTGATGAAATTACAGTACATACTTGAGTACAAATTTTTTTACCAATAATCAAATAATGTACTGATGGCATCCAGTTGAGTTTCCCAAAGTACTCAAGTTTCAGTTGAGTTTCCCAAAGTACTCAAGTTTAGAATTGTTGCTTGATTGTCCGTCATTTCAGTTTTCTCAAGGATGAGTTAAAAGTTAAATGAGCTATGCATTAAAATTTTGGAAATATTTACAAATACTACGGGCACCAACTTAGGAGAACATTCAAGTGATGTGACTCAAAATTTCAGTGTTTATAATTATTTTTTTCCCCCAAGGTTATGAACATGGCTGCAAGAGCTGGTAGTAATCTTTAGATGATTAAAAGGAATCAATTTAGGAAATGCCAGGAGCAAGGGGCCTCCTCTGCTACTACTGTTCCTGTAACTACCACCACCACTTTAGAAAGGAATAAAGAACAACCGAAAGAAAGCTTCCAGAATAGAAAAATTTCCAGAATGGAAAGGAAAGTTTCTAGAATGAAAAAGAAAGTTTCTAGAATGAAAAAGAAAGTTTCTAAAATGGAAAAGAAAGTTTCTAAAATGGAAAAGAAAGTTTCTAAAATGGAAAAGAAAGTTTCTAGAATGGAAAAGAAGGTTTCCAGAATAGAAAAGAAAGTTTTCAGAATAGAAACAATGAGAACTCTTTGGGTTTTATCATAAATCTTTTCCCTAAAAATTTTGGAAGTTTGATTTTTATCCCTTAACCCTTTATTGACCAACGTCCTTTCTGAGGGACATTAACACTTTGACTGCAACATGTGCCACCGGTGGTACACGGAGGTAATTTTCATAATGCTGCTGACTGACCCGTAGTCACAAACTCAATTTTCATAAAAACTGAATCCAAGCTAAATGAAGGCACAATCCAGTTCATGTTTGGTATTTGTTAAATAGTTTACTACAATTTACTTTAAATTTGAGTTTGGTATTGAACTAAATATTTAGTTGATGCAGTAAAAGTGTTAAGATATTACCCACATTGTTTTTATATTCTAAATGCTTTGCTGGCAAGTTCATGCTGTATTGAGTTTTGTGAATGATAATTTAAAGGAAATTACTACAATATTTCGTTCTAAAGCAAAAAAATTTGTTCATTATAATGTTAAGGTTATTAGAAAATTGTGCAGATTGTTGCAATCCTCAGATATTCCCTGAAATTCATCAAATTTCAAAGGAACTTCCTTAGGCATGTGTGAACAAAAGTAAAATATAAGCAAGTGGAAAACACATGCTTAATTTTTTCTTAATGATTTGGGGCACCCTAATATGAGAGGAAAAATATCCCACAACTACAGCAACAATTATCAACCTGAAGTTGTGTTATTAAGTGCTGCAAACATACCACTGCTGTTTTTCAATAACTTAAAAAGGGCACTCGTATTTTTGTTGCAAAACATTGAGTATATATTTGTCCATCCACAATCAAAGGTGCAACTGGTAGCCATACTTTTGGGTGAATTAGTGATGACATTATACACCACCCATCATGGGTGTGATGAGCAGCCATAATGTTATGGTAATTAGTGCTAAAAATGAGCCCTCCTCACTTGCGTATTAGCAATCATGCAACTTTAATGGTTGGTTAAGAATAAGCACTGTAACTTTTCAAATTATATAATTTTGTTATATGCATGTGCGATGCCAAAATTTAACACTGCGCATTTAATACCAATGAAGCAGTTTTATCGCACGTGCATGGGTTCAGGACAAAATTGAGAAATAGTGTGTAAAATGTAAAATTTAATCCCCATCATATTCTACAAAAAACATTGACCTATGCATCTTCCTCAGCTAGACAGCTCTAGCTGAGCACTCACACTAGGAGGCAGCACCACAGTCCCATGTCCCAGTTCCAACAAAACATAGACACAAATAATGAGCCAGATAAGATTATATTAAATGTTAGTTTAAGCCTTCATCCCTGCTAAAAAAAAGCATTCCAACAAGAGGAAGGCACCATTTAGTATGGAGATCAGGGAATGCAGAATATATGCAGAAGGGGCATAGAAACAATAAGTTTATGAAACAAGATAAAAGTTGAAGAAGAAAGCAGTAAGTGCTGAAAAACAGGACAGCAGTGAACCGAAAAATGCTGGTTCTTAGTATAACAAAAAAATTTTGTTTTCAACACAAAGAAGGCCTACCTAACTCTCAGCTAGGCATAATGAGGCAGAAAAGTGCACACATCACCAAAGTGACAAGACAGCTTTCTTTCAAAGGCAGCCAAGGAATCAGAGAATAGACCATCCTTATGTAAGACATTTCACTGTTTAACACATCTTGATAGAAAAGCCTACAACAAGCTCAATGAACAAATCAACTTCAAATGATAAGCCTAAGTAATGCATCTATTAACTAAAATAAGAGGCAATAAATTGTCTGGCCCATATCCTTTTTCATCACTTTAACTTCATCAAGTCAGAAAACAGAAAAAGTTTAGATGCCTAAATCTATTAGCTAACTTCATTTATTGGAGTCAATAAATGTGTCTAGTCAATCAGTGAGCCACCAAATCCACAAAACTACAGTGGTGGTTAAAGGTTTACAATCACCACAGAAAAAGGCATTAATGTTTGCTTAAATTTGGATTTAGCGCCTATTAATATTTTGTAAATTGTCCTTTTGTTTTCAGGACTTGCTTCAGACAATTTAGCATTTATTTCACCAAATTTTGACATGTTTTGATGGAAATTTCTCTGTTCAGATAATTTTGATAGCTTTGTGCAGTTTTGAGTGGGAGCCTCTATTGTCACATATAATTTCATTTCAAATTTTTAATCTCAAGTTCTTGATTGGATTAAGGTCTGGACTGTAGCCAGGTAATTCTCAGGACATGGGGAAAATAGTGCATGATCCTGCATGAATGTTTTGTGGTGTGACACAGGAATTTAGCAATTTATCTTGGATAAATATTTTGCAGCATTCATGGTAGTGCTGAGGTAGTAAATATTAACTGCCATAAACAAAATTAATATAACCCAAAATTATGATGATAGGAGAATGTTTCCCAGCCTTTGTGGTATATCTTGGAGGAGCCAATTGGGTGCTGGACCCTTATTTTGATGGAACAAATTATAAATATTGTAAAAATAGAGCATATTAACTTAAGTAAAAAAATTGAGCTTTAATTAAATCCAGATTTGGCAACAGGACAATTCACAATGGAGGCACACAACACCATAAGGTTTAGTTTATCCAATCCCTTGGTCATAGATGAATAGAAAACAACTTACCAAATGTTGCTAGCTTTATTAGAATGGTTCTTTCAAGGAATTTAATACTTAGAAATTAGGATTTTTGTAATAATTGTGAACTTGGTCATCATTTTAGAATCTCTCAAATAATCAGTTTTTCAAATAATCATGCAACACTCCAAGATAGGACTAAAATGAGCAACAAAAAAGGCATCCATAAGTGGAGCGACCTACACACTATTGAGGGTGATAGACTACTTGCTACTTTAGCTGCCTTTGTTATGACCAATGTGGATATGGAATCACAAACCCATATGTAAAACAACTTTCAAGTCCCAATGAGACAAGTTAAAAGCAGAATCACCAATAGCGTAGGGCAGATTCCCATTATTTTCTACCTGGCAAGCTCAATCTTAAACTCCAGATGCATTGTAAATAAAACAGATTAAGAATTAAAAAAACATTTTTCAGTAAATCAACAGAATACATTCATGCTGTTTGGAAAAAAACACATGTTTTTTAAAAGAGTCAAGAATCCTTATCTCTATAGCTTAATGCCCTTCATGAATAATGAATATAAATATTTCACTGTTACATGCAGTCAAACTCAGGAAACTCAACCAAAACACAACACGTGATTTGGTTGACAACAGCAAGACGTTTCCAAATTTTCGGTCAATGTCGGGTTTAATGCGCTCACGGAAATTAAGAATTCCGTTCCCAAGAATCACAAAAGGAACACATTTAATAATGTTTTACATAAATGACATTCTGCTTGCCGATGTATAATTTTTGAATTATTCAACTTTGAAGTTTTAGGAACGTCGTATAAAAAGTGAAATAAAAATTTAAAAGCGAAGAATAAAATTCTAAACATATTTGGAACGTTTCGGGATAAATCCCATCATCAGCTGAAACACGGTATGAAATAAATTTGATTAATTACAGATACAAACGGTTCACGAGACA
>JACJUY010010463.1:0-28936 GCA_014220935.1 Platorchestia sp. MABIK
GCTTTGGCCTGTGTATCTTTCAAATATGCTGTCGAACTTGTCGTGGTAATTTGCACGTCATCAGCATACATGGAAATTTTTATGTTTACCGGCATAGTGGGGAAATCATTGATGAAAATGGAAAATAGGAGCGGGCAGAGGATTGAACCTTGGGGAACGCCAAAATAATTTGGTATGAATGGTGACATTTTGTTATTCAAGCACACTGCATTAGAGCGGTTTATTAGGTAGCTTTCAAGCCACTGAGTGTTTATTCTGAGGCTCGAAATTTTTTGTTGAAGTTTTTTATGCTCAACACTGTCGAAAGCTTTGGAGATATCAAGCAATAGTTGGACAGTTAATTTTTTTTCCCATTTCATTGTATATTTCTTCTGTTATGTTAAGCAGAGCGTCTCGAGTACTGGTGTTTTTTCTGTAAGCATTTTGATTGCGGTGAATTAGATGAGACTCGTCTATGTAAGACGAGAGTTGGTTTGTTATTACTTTTTCTAAGATTTTAGACATAACAGGTAGGAGACTGATTGGTCTGTAATTCGACGCTCTATCTATTTCACCAGATTTATGCAATGGCTTAATAATGGACCGTTTCCATTGATCGGAAAACTTTTCTGTGGCTTTAGATGCATTTGTTATCAAACGAATCAGGGGTGCTGTAACAGGGAAGCTGTTTTTAATACATTGAAGGCTAATGCTCTCATGTTCAGTTGTTTTAGTATATTTTAATGTATATAAAGTTTTTCGTATCTTCATGATGCTAACCGGCCTTTGTCTACATTTGTTTCCAGTATTTGGAGATGAAACATTGCCAAGATTTGCACCTGTAGATGTGTTTGGAACCATCCTAGACACTTAATTGAAAACTTCCTCGCCAACTTTTTAGAAAAGGTGTTGAAGTCATTTGCCATTTTTGAGGGATTATCAAAAGAGGGATTTTTGAGGGATTATTTTTACACTGAGCAACTTCTCTAATGATTCCCCAAGTTCTTTTTTGGGTTTTGTTCTGCTGCCAACAGTTTTTTTGTGGAAGTGGTCTCGTTTTGCTTCACCAACTTTCCTTCGTAGGATCTTCTCATGATCGTTATGTAGCTTTCTAAGCGTACTGTCTGATTTGTTCAGCTTGTACTCACGCTGGTAATTTCTTTTAGCTTTGCTCAACTATTTTAGCTCGTCTGTTATCCATTTAGAAATTCTTGGCTTAACTTTATTCGTTGTGAAAGGTGCGCATTCGTTGAGCTGATGCGATATTTTCATTGAAAAGCGAAACTTGTAGATTGACATCATCGGTGTTTTCCATGCCTTGAAATTCGCTCCATCTGCCAAANTTCGAAAGAAAAAAAAATAAAAAAAAAAAAACATTCATTTTTTCTTTTCTTTTCTTTCGAACATGATCAACTTCTACGGAAAATATTGAACTTAGGAGTTGAAACGCATTGGTGTAAACGCTACTTATCAAATCAGTCTCATACTGTCCTCTTAGATAACAAGTTGCTCCCATTCATTGACGCTGTCGAATGCTTTGGAGAGTTCGAGTAACGCAAGAGTGTTACATTTTTTTGATCGATATCAATGTATATTTTTTTAGTGATATTGAGCAGAGCGTCTTGAGTGTTAGTGTTCCTTATATAAGTATATTGATTTCGATGAAGTAAATTTGACTCGTCCAAATGAGATGACAGTTGATTCGTTACCACTTTTTCCAATATTTCGGGCAGGACAGGTGAAAGACTTAGGGGCCTCTAATTTGATGCTGTATTTATGTCACTAGTTTTATGCAACGGTCTAATTATGGAATGTTTCCATTGGCTGGGAAACTTGTTAGTTGCTATTGATGTGTTGATTATCAAACGAGTCAATGGTGCTGTGACTGGGAAACTGTCTTTGATATACTGAAGGTTTCAGCCTTCACTATATCAAAGACAGTTTCACAGTCACAGCACCATTGACTCGTTTGATAGCCCGACAGCACCGACTGCCTTTGTGTTTTTCAATGAGAACAAGATATTCCGTAACTCTGGTATATCGACAGGACGTGGTCTCAACAGGGCACCAGCCCTTGAAAGTGCAGTAGGGCACGAATTTTCAATTGACAGTTGATTTGGATTGGTTTTACATACTTCATTGAAAAATTGAGCACCTACTTTCGAAAAGAATGTGTTGAAATCCATGGCTGTTGCCAAGGGATTTTCAAAATTAATTACGCGGTCTAAATTTTTATATTGAACCTCTTCACTAATGATTTTCCATCTTCGTTTGGGTTATTTTTTGCCTTCAATAGTTCTTGGTTTCAGGGTTGCGGAGCCGGAGTCGGGAGTCGGAGTCGCCGGAGTCGCATGTTTTAGGGTGGAGTCGGAGTCGCTTTTCTGAATGTGTGTGGAGTCGGAGTCGGAGTCGGAGTCGCTTTTCCGAATGTGGTGGAGTCGGAGTCGGAGTCGTTCATTCGGATGTGGCGGAGTCGAGGTTGGAGTCGCAATTTTTTGGTGTCTTCGATTCTAATTTTTGCAAAAAATTATTTATAATTATTTGAAACCGAAAGTAAACAAAGCAGAGTTAAAATACTTAACTGAAAAGCTAAAAAATTCGCATTGTTTTCATTGATTATTTTGTTCAAGGATCGAAACAGCGTATTAATACCTGTCACCTAATACGGTCAATGGTCATTGATATCTAGTCATTGTGGGTTCGCACACATATATATGTGATACCTACGAGTGCGAAGTATAATTTTCGTACTGGAGCAATTATGCAAATATTATAGCGAAAAATTCAAAATTAGGATTTGAAATTTGAAAGCATCGAAAATTCATTCTGTTTGTTTCTGTTTCTCTCGTTCCTCCTTCAATTAAAACATAGGACTAAGAAAATAGTAGAAAATGTGCTGCAAGTTACTTGCAGAACAGCTCAGCTGATGCGATTCATTGTACTCACATAAAGAGTGGTAACTCTGTCCGCTCTTACTGTGTCTATATTCTACACCAGTGGTTCCTTAAAGCAACCTTTTCTGGTCTTTCTTTTAGTTATGCTTTGATGCATTGATTGAAAATGACTAGTCTTTGCTGTAACCAAAACTTATGTTGTGGTCATAAATATTGCTAGTCTTTAGGTTGTGATATATTGATAATGACTGGTTTTTGCCTAAACCTGAAGCTATGGTCTGAAACATAGAGAGTTCTAGTTTTCAGGTTACGTAATCGCTATTGATGATGAAAATTTCAAATAGCTTATTTTGATGTTAATAACTGTAATATTTGTTGATTTTTTCAGCTATATGTTGTATCTCTGTATTTCAAATTTATTTCTTCGTTTTGTTTACTTCCTTGTCTTTACATCAAGTATTACGTCAACACGTGTTAATAATGAAAATTTGTGCTCATTTCGAAAGTTATTCCTTGATTTTTGTTTGGTTCTTCAAGAGTTATATTGTATTTATTGTACGTCACTTTCATGTTTAATTTTTGTTTTCTGATCACTCACGAGTTTCTAAGTAAGTATACGGTGAAATGGAAATTTGTATAATTATGATTTACCAATTTTAAAAACTGAAATAGTTTTGGTTTATCAGCATTATATAATTGATGAATTTTTATAGAAATCTTAGGAAATATTGTAAGGTAATCATAATCGGTATTGGGACACTTGAAAAAATAAAATACAGTGTGAAAGAGCTGCAGTGAAAATAATAACACAACACTAGCAAATTCTTTACTTTGTCACCCAAATGATGTAACTGAAAGCAATGCACTTTCTCTGCTGCGATGATTGTTGTATTTATACCATAGTACAAATTTTCTTGCTGAAAACGTACCAAATTTCATCAAAAATACGAAATGAAAAGAACGTGAGCGCTTATTAAAATAAGAATGTATCAAATACAAAGTAAAAAGTCAAACGAGAATAAAAGACAATATCATATTACACACAAAGAAGCTCAAAGGGGCTTTTATTCGGAAACAAAACGTTTCGAAAACGCCAGACCCCTGCGACGAAAGCAGAATAACTTTTACCTATTATAGACGAGAAATAAAAAAGAGTTGAGCTATAATATGTCATTTTATGCATTGTTATCCCGCAAAGTGTAGGTACAGAGAAGAAAAAACGGTGTGCAAATCTTGTCTACCTTATCTACATGTATATATGATATGTCATAATTTTGGGCATTTTCAACATAGTAATTGAATCAACTATTGTAATTTAGTTGAGTCGAAGCATACTTGGGAAAATAAAAACTTTTGATGCTTATCTATGCTTACGCATGATTTGCATTGCTCACTTTGCCTACTCAGAAGAAACCTGTCAGTATATATATGATAGTGTACACGACCCGTCATAAATGACGGGATTCGATATTGTCGTTGTACAAATCTTCCAGATGTGAATGTCAAATAAATTAATCCATCCTCATAATAGCCACGATTAAAATATTCTTGTGTTTGTGCACTGATGAAACTCGGATCACAGATACGATCATTAAGCATCCTTTTAGAGCGTGAAAGAGAGAGACCAACCAACCAAGACCGACCAACCAATTTTATTTGCTCGAAACTGAATTGAACATTGTTATAATATAGAAGTTATGCACAGGAAATACCCAAATTTACTTATTCATTTATTTGTTTAAGGAGACACTTGACATTTTATTTGAAAAGAATTATCAACACTATATAGGATTTTTTTTTTGTGCGGACAAATTTCACTCACTGGTACAAAAACTCAAAATAAATCGGTTATCACGAATGATAAAATGTCAAAACTCCATAGTTTTCGAGCCATAAGAACTTTCAGAAACTTTAATACTCAGAGCAGGATACTTCATGCGCGCCAATGTTACCGCTAGTCTTGATAGCTCCGACCGCACTAAAACAGTTTTTTGTTATTTTTACGATAAAACCTTCAAGCATAATACCATTGCAAAAAATTTGCGATTTTAATGTTCGTTAGGAAATTTACACCAAATCATCAATGATAAACTTTAATAGCTGTTTCACTATAGTAAAAAATTATGCAAACATATTTTAATACTTAATAGCTTGAAACTGCAGATACTTCTCCTACCCGTAAAATGCTTGCAGTTCTCATTGTGAAAATATCAAAAATCTGTTTTAGTGGGGTAGGAACTATCAAGGCTTCACCTTTTTCATTTCAAATCAATCTAAGTCAAGGTCAATTTAATCCAAGTCAAGGTCAATTTAATCCAAGTCAAGATCAAATTAATCCGTCAAATTCAAATTAAACCAACCCTAAGTTGAGGAAAAATTGACGTAATCACTCGTTAATTTGAGCATTTTTTGTATTAAATAAGTCTCTTTGGTATGTAATGAGCAAGACAATCGTTTTCCTTTCAGCAAGGAATACATAAAATTTCCGCCGGTGTCCGGTGTAGCGATCTAAAGACAAGCCATCGTTAAATGTGCTAAGGATCCAGCATCAGGAGGCAGAGTGTGATTCAGATCGTTGAGAGGCGTAAAAGACACAAGTCAATGATAAAAACTTCTTTTTATGCTACTCACTAAAGTTGTTTTAAAATTCTACATTTATGGCAGTTTGGGTCCATTCAAATGTTTTTGTTCAGAAGGTAATCTTATGTTACACATACATATAGAAGTATCGAGGAATTATTTACGCTCAAATAGAGATTTATATGCGTGAAATTTCCCTTTATCACATGAATGAAATCATATATACATGCTACTACATAAGATTATCATTGGACGAAATGTAGATTTAATCCATAAAAAATATATTAGCGAAGTTTTTTTTTCGCTTGTCCAAACGATTTTCGTAAGTTACAATTTATTTTATCGACATAGATGATATTGGCCTATTAATTTGAAGGGATGGCAACTCTTTATTGCTAGTGCACGAATGTATGAGTGTGGTAATGTACTCCTATAAATTGATTTCAAACGGAATCGTACATAAGTACTCAGTGAATCGCGTTTGTATATTTCTCTTAAAGATTAAATCTACATAACGTCCAATAGTAAGCATATGTATTCTCATGTACATGATTGCATGTATGTGATAAAATGAAATTTCACGCATGTAAATCTCTAAATGAGAGTAAATAAATCCCCGATATTGCTATGTGTAACATAACATTACCTTTTGAACATAAATCTTTGAATAGAAGCATACCACCATTAATGTAGAATTTTAAAATAACTTCAAAGAGTAGTACAATACAAAGTGAACTGGTTATATTTTATATTTGACTGGTATCTTTTACGCCGGTCAAAGATCTGAATCACGCTCAGCCTTCTGATGCTGCGGTACTAGAAACATTTTACGACATCTTGCCTTTAGATTGTGAGACAGGCGAAAGTTTTATGTATTCCTTGCTGAAAGGAAAAACGATTGTCTTTCTCATTACATCCAATAGAAACATATTTAATGCAAAAAACGCTCTAATTAATGAGTGATTGTGTCAATTCTTAACTAAACTTAGAATATATCAATTTGAATTTAACTTGTATTAAATTGAACTTTACTTGGATTAATTTGAAATGAAAAAGGTAGCGCTAACATTGGTGCGAATGTGGTATCATACTTTAGGTTTCAAAATTTCTTTGACTATATAATTCCAAAACTATGGAGTTTTTGGCATTTTATCATTCGTGAAAATTTATTTATTTTGAGTTTTCAACATATGGTGGGAATTTCTTCTCACAAAAAAAATACCCTATATATATAATGAAACGCTAGGTGTTTCTATCAATATAAAAAAACATGGGGTTTGCGTGTAATTTCCACCATGTCATTACAATGGGAATCAGCTTGATTGGATGCTATCATAAATGCCATTCAAATTATGTGAAAAACCTGGCATCTGCTCACTTTTGTTTATAAGTAAAAATTTTGTTGGAAAATTTAATTTATTGTTAAGAAAATGCAGCTTATCGTGGTAAAGAGGCATGGCAAATGTGTTGAAAACTTTTTTGCTAATAATAATTTGAAATATAATACACAGTTGCTGCTTGCTTGATTGGTGTGTGCTTCTGTGACGTTCATAAGGATGCCTAATGGCCGTATCTGCGATACGAGTTTCACAAGTGCACAAGTACAGGACTATTTAATCTCGGGTACTATTAGGGTAGATCTATTTGTTTGTCATCTGTATCTTGCGACTTTTTTGAAGGAAACTATCGAATCCCGTCATTTTTTAAGAATCATGTACTCTGGTATATACGTATTAGTAAAACTTGATTTTTAACATTCTATTGCCATCTTAAAAGTCGTTCGTAAATTAAGATCATAATGACCATATGTACAGGTTGCAACACCTGCAAACAGAAATATTCAACTTATAAATTGTGAATAGGTGGAGTTGGAGTCACAAAATTGTGAATAGGTGGAGTCGGTGTTGGAGTAGCAAAATTCTGGAAAGGTGGAGTCGGAGTCACAAAATTTTGGAAAGGTGGAGTCGGAGTCGCAAAATTTTGGAAAGGTGGAGTCGGAGTTGGAGTCGCAAATTTATTCCTCCGACTCCGCAACCCTGCTTGGTATAAGTGAGTTTGTTTTGCTTGTGTGATTTTCTTCCAAGGAATCTTTTCTTGTTCTTTATATCTCTTGTATAAAGTTATGTTCGATCTATTTTCTTTACCCTCTCGCAAGTAGGTTTTCTTCATTATTCTCAGTTCTTTAATTTCGTCAGGAATCCACCCAGCGCGTTTTGGCTTAGTTATTTTTGTGATGTATGGTGCGCATTTATTGAGAGCTGCTCTAAAGTTCTCGTTGAAGATTGAAACTTGAATGTCAATATCGTCAGACTGCATCATATTCTGAAATTCCGTGGACCTGTTCTGGAGTTTTTCATGAAACAGTTCCGGAATAGTGAATTTTTAAGCGGTAAGTCATCGAACGGTAGTTTTGTTTTTCCTTTGCAGTATTAATTTGACATTCTATAGAGTGGTGATCGGAAGCAGAGGGTGAAACTACTGTACCAAGTATTGCCGTGGGCTTGTTTGTGATTGCCAGATCGAGAAGAGTTTTAGAGGCTCTAGTCACACGAGTCGGTTCTTTGACCGTTTGTGAAAGGTTTAGTTTATACAACAGTTTGCTAAGCTGTTTTTTTAATCCGTTAATTCAATATTAAAGTCTTCGAAAGCAAAGAATGACTTTTTCTTGCTAGAATTTTTTTGAAAGTTTTCTCAATGAACTCTAAGGTTGTCCGTAGGGAGGCTGATCGATTCCGGTAACGGTTGCCGATAATGATGGATTTATGTTTATTTATTTGCACTTTTATCTAAACCGTTTCTATGCCTTTGCACACTTTATTCGCTAGAAGTAAAACAAACATCGGCATCTACGGATGCTTTATTTCCAATTGAAGCATGATACATATCACCTTTTACATTGGTTTTTCAAATGCCTTATAACTAACACCAGGACGCCATGACGCTTTCCCCCGGTCAAAGACCGGTACCCATTTCAGACACCTGGGTAGAGTGGGGTATTGTGCTTACAATTTTTTCTCCTCTACCCAACAGAGAAAATCGCCGCCAGAGCCGAGACTCGAACCCGCGTTTCCCGCATGGAGTCAGGTCCGATAGACACACGGCTATGACGAGCACGAGCACAAGTAAAGAGGACAAATAAATTTATTTCACGAAAATACAAGATCCACAACCATGGCTATTTTTAACGCCATCATAGTGGTGCAGCACGAAATCGGGAATATTGTAGAACGACGAGCTTTGGGTTCGTGAATCAAACCATGTCTCGGAAATATCTAAGATGTCAATGTCTCCTGTGACCAACATCACTCTAATGTCATGCAGTTTATCATTGAGGCTACAAGTATTGAAATGTTTAATTTTGATATTTTCTATATTATGGCGCCTACTAGGGGCAGCAAAGTGATTTTTTGGTAGGAACTGTTTCGTGGATTCGTTGATCTTCTAAGTGTTTCCCAGGGTGTCAGTAGCCTAAGGTACATTTGAGAGACTTCCATTGAACTGGGCAACAGTATATTGTCATGAAGATGATGTGAAATCAGTCTGGTTTTTGTCTTGTGCAACAAGGGTACTGTAGTGGTCGTCTTTTCTATGAAGCATTAACGGAGGGTTATTCGTCGATATTNCTGTTGTTCTCCAAACACATTGGTATTTTTCATCGCAGATGGGAATTTTTTGCCCGTCACGTTTGATATGATTTGGGGTATGAGCCTATTAGGTCTCCTGTAGCATGCTGATATGAATGAATCACTTGCTGCATTAACACATGCTGAAAAGAATGAAACTCCGAACGTTTTCCCTATCCTTTATATTTACAATTATTCAATTTCAAAACATACACCCAAATTAAATTTCATCCCGTTGGAGAAAAGAAATGTTGTTGCAAAGAGGATTAATCTGTACTATAAATTGAAGACAGAATACGCTGCTCAAAGAAATTCTGGCAGTCAGACTTGTATTATATAAGCAACCACGATCATAATAAACATGTCATAATTTCATGCCGGTACGTTTGGTGACGGAGATTGGCAATCAAAATAAACGACATTTGAAATAAAAAGAAAAATAAAAAGTACATTTTCTTTAAGATTATACAAAAACTCAACACATTAGTTTTTTAAATTTTTCATTATTCAAAATTTGTATTACTCAATCTACTGACAAATGGAAAAGCATTGAGGTGTTCATACAGAAAAACTTCGAAAAAATAAAAGAAAAACTTGATTTTTTCATGAGAAGAGTTTGCCGGTATCGGTTTTTCCTGAATAGTCATTGCCTTTCACCAATGGTGTACCTCATATACGACTTTTGGTACGTACCAATGAGTACAATTTTCTCACAAATCGGACTTTCTTGTAAATTTTTCCTATTGTAAACCCTGTGCTCCAAAGGAGTTTGGCCCTTAATATCTGCGACAAATCCGCCTTCGATATTGACTTCAGAGAAAAATCTCTGCAAGCGTCAGCTCACATTATTCTTCGTGCGCCTGTTGTCTCGCACCGTACCTTCCGAGTGCTTCCTGGCCGCACCCTGCCATCACCGCAGTGCACTAATCGGTACGCACGCAGTCCCAGATCATTTTATATTTCGTCATCATTTAAGTGAATTGTCAGCATGACGCATCCGAGGACATATCAAAATTTGTTTGGAGTGACCATCGTTGTCATGTGTCGCCGCTAAAACCTTTATCCAGCATGAGCCAGCGTGAAGATTCGGCGCGAGGAGAGACTTGGGCAGAGGAAGGATCTCGCGCCACGGCCTCAATCTACTGGATATGTCTATAGGCACTATTAGCCCTTATTCGAAGTTGGTCCTCATGACATGATTCACTATGTTCCTGATCCGGAGGGAAAAGATCCCCTAACTTCTGTGTACTTTCGGGACGATCAGACTGTTGTCCATTTAACGAATCACTCCTTGAGTAATGGGGATACTAAGCACCATGTATGCTTAATTCACTATTTATTTGATTTGGCCTCTAGTGCCCTGAATGTATACTGCTTTTTCTTTGTTGATTTCCGAGAGGTTTTTTGATGTAGGAGGCAGAAAACGAGTTGAAGTATTTGTAACTTTTCATAACAAATGTGAACCTCTACTTTGAAAATTCTCCGTTAGCTCCATCACGCTTTCCGTATGCTGTGCTGGGGAAACTCTCTGCTTAAGACTCAGACAAAGCCTCTACTGAAAAATTTTGTATACAATGGTGTACTTTTCTAATTTTAGCTCAAGACCCGTGTCTTGCATTTTTTATAGCATCTAAAGCAGGAGTTCGGAATGTTTTTACTCATTACCTGCATTAAACCTCAAATAAGTAACAGTTCATTCATGGAAAGTACTCTAGTTACCCTTCCACAGCTCTATGAAAAATGCAATAAGCAGAGGCAATCCCAATGATTAACCTGCTGTATGCAAATCGCTGGTAATGGAACACATTCTTTGCTATAGCAGTGTCAAGTTACAGGTGTCGTTTAGAAAATCTATCTGTTTAGGGTTTAGAAATCTGTCATTCACTCTACTAACCAAGCAATCAAGGAGAGGAATATTGTTGTTGTTCTCACCTTCCATCGTAAATTTGTTCAAACTATGCTTAGAATTCAAATAATCAAGGAATTGAGATTATTCATTGAAAAGCAAAAAAGTATCTTCGACGTATCTCTTATAAAACAAAAGTTTATTTTCAAAAAATTTCAAAAGATAATATTAAGTTCTTCAAAGTGTTTTCCCAAAACAATGACATCGTTGTATGTAAGCCAGACAAGGGTCGTGGCGTTGTGATACTTGAAAAAGCTCAATAACCGCTAGTTTGTGGTCTGTAATTTCTGATACATCTAAGTTTCAGGAAATATTCTAACCTGTGCATAAATACTCACTGAAAACTGAAAATGAAGTTAACAATTTTGTGAGAAAGCTGTAGAACAACAACCTTATGGTTTTAAAGAAGTCTATGACTCGTGTATTTCCGGTGCAGGGCCTGGGATATTGTACGGTCTCCCAAAAATTTACAAGCCTAACTTTTTTACTTATTTTCATTTTCGGCCTATTTTTGCAGTGTGCAACAATCCTAGTTATAAATTGGCAAAATTTCTAGTCCCTGTTCTCAAACCGCTGACTATCAACGATAATACTGTTGAAAATTCTATCAGTTTTTCAACTGAAATATGCAATTTTAATGACGCAAACTCATTTTATATGGCTTCTTTTGACATTGAAAGCCTTTTTAACAATATTCCACCCGTAGAAACTATTGATATATGACTTCCTAAATTATTCACAGGTGGTTCTGGAGGGGTATTAGGGCTAACGAGGTCATATTTCAAGTCCCTTTTAGAATTGGCTGTTTTTAATTACTTCTTTCTGTTTGATGGTCGTCGTTTCCGTCAGCTGGAGGGGTTGGGAATGGGTTTGCCGTTAGGGCCTACTTTTGCTAGCATCTTCATGTACAATTATGAGAAAATCTGGTTAGATGACTGTCCTGCTTATTTTAAACTCGTTTTTCATAAGAGGTACGTCGATGGTTCTTTTTTGCTTCTCAAAGAACAATCTCATACATCTCAATTCCTTGATTATTTGAATTCTAAGCATAGTTTCATCAAATTTACGATGGAGGGTGAGAACAACAACAACATTCTTTTCCTTCATTGTTTGTTTAGTAGAGTGAATGGCAGATTTCAAACATCCGTTTATAGGAAAACAACGTTCTCTGGACTAGGTTTGAGTTTTCCTAGTTTTTGTACCTTTAAATTCAAATTGAATAGCATCAAGACGCTTTTAAACCGTGCCTTCTTGATTTCATCCAATTTTACTGTACTGCATTTTAAGTTTGAAACTCTTAAAAAGTTTTCTTTAACAATGAATATCCAGTTACTTTATTCGAGTCCCAGTTGAAGCAGTTTTTGTCCAAAAAGCTATAGTCTTCCGTCCACCGATGAGCCTAATAACAAGCTTTACATATCTCTCCCATATTTTGGTGCTCAATCCGAGAAACTTATTAGGGTCATTACTTCCTAGAATGAAAAGCTGAAATGAAGAGCTGAAATCTCTTGTGGTTAAATACTTAAAAATTAATTTACATGTTTTTTTGTGATCAACTTTTGTATTGGATCGTTTTTCAGTTTCAAGGAGAAACTTCCTCTTGCGATGCGATACTCAATTGTTTATGATTATAGTTGTGCTCAGTGTGCACCCAGGTATGTCGGTTGCACCGGTCGTACCCTAGGACAGCGGATCGCTGAGCATAGGGAGTCAGTTACCGCACAGGGTCAAGGCTAGGACAACCACCCCATTCTGCAATCCGTGTTCACGCAGACTGATGCAATCAATAATCTCCAACAATAATTTTTCAATCTAAGGGTAGGGGTCAAATTTCACTGACGTACGCGTTTTAATATCACTGCATATTTTAAAAGGTAGACCAGCACTGATTGATATGTCTAGTTCTTTCCCAGTGTGCATTTCCATCTAATTTATTATAATCTCGCGAACCGTTGGTGTCTGTCACTAATCACATTTATTTTCATGTCGTGTGTTTTTCAGCTAATGAGGGGATTCATCCCGAAACGTTCACAAAAATGTTTAGAATTTTATTCTTCGCTTTTAGGTTTTTAATAAGATAACTAATACATCAATAGTTATTGACAAGCTTCTTGATCAATGGAAACACTCCAAAATTAAACCATCATCTATAAATATTGAATTTGAAACAGCATCAAACTACTGGCCGATAAGTCCTGTCATTTTCAAAAATAATCGAGGAAGTAATAAATCCACTTTCATTTCACTCTGATCAATCAAATTACTTCCTATCTGTTCCCAAGTTCGAAATAAGGCTTAAGAAACATCGAGTAACAGTATGTAAGTGTTACATTCATTTGATCGATATCACTCTAAAAGATTTCTTCGATGTTAATCTTGAGTACGAGTGTTTCTCCTGTAGACATATCGATTTCGATGAAGTGTGCTTGATTTCTTGTAAAGCTGCTAAGTTAGAGCAGAAAATTCAATATCTGACTTTTTTACCATCACATTGAACAACGTTTAATGCCTGAATATAATGGAAATTTGCAATCATTCTGGGACGTCAGCCCCATTCCTTTGAATCTGTTAGAACCATCAACTATTAGTACTTCTGTTTTCTTTAGTAAAATAATTGATGATCCTGTGGAAATATAACAATACTGCTAAAACGTGAGAATCCTGCTTCATTGACTTCTTGGAATTCTATCGTAACAACACGGGAACCAAGAAAGTGCTAGGCAAGACTTGCTCTCCTGTTGATAAATACGGAGCTTAAAGTTCCGACCACAAGTCACTCGTTATGAGTGCTACTCTGACATACTGTGGCTTGAAAAAACAGTTACGAGAAATGGCTGCTGTTCTTTCGGAGTGCAGACCATAACTGCATTTCTGTTGTGAGTTACGAACAGAATTAAAGGAAAAATTGAGTACAAGAACTGCGAGATCATAAAAACTTCAAATGACAATGATTCATAAACAAAGCCATCCAAAACAACACATTATGCCCCTATATCTCGAATTATATCTCAGGTTCAAATCAGTCAATGAGGCGCTAAAAATTGCTAATGAGTGCGCCATTTATGTGTGGTGTGTGCTGGCATGAATGAGCAGTAAATAAAAATTCAGTTAAAAACAAGATCCAAGCAAAACTATCATGCTAGTTCATAAAAAATGGTTCCTTCAGCTCCATGATTAGTTTTGAAAAAAGAGTAAAAGTGCTGTAGAATGATATTGGAATGGGAAAACATAAATCAATTAAAATTCAACTCCATTAAAATGCGTTAGATAAAAATTAATACCAGTTGTATTTTTTGGTGTTAGAAAATTTGATCACACAAAATATTTACCATGACTGTTGATAAATAACGGCTTGGAATAAGAATTTTCAACAACTCGGAATTAGTTTCTATATGCAATTATTCACACTCTGTTCCATTTTTATATTGGATTGTGTGCCATTTGGGTAAAGAAGTCAACATACTACAGAATTTTGGTGTAGTTTATAGACTTTTAGCGATCAGTTTTTTTTAGCGTTTACCGGAGTACGCCATTTTTTGAGTTTTTATTTCAGTTTTTTTAAATAACTTCATTTTAACCTAAAATAAATATAGAATCGATTCTGATTGAAAATTCACTTCTTTTGTTTCAAATATCGGATAATAACTGTTCTCAAAAGCTATGGTATTGGTGATTTCTGAGCAGAAATCAACTTGTGTAATTAATTTAGGAGAGCAGATCAATCAACCCCAAATGGCGACCAAAACATGTTCACTCACAAACTATTTCTTTTGTTTGTTTGAGCGTCGCACACAATAATAGCAGATATTGTGTCGTGTCCAGTGAAATACTGAGGTGCCGGTCACTGAGAGAGTAATGACATTCCTAAAGCCCATTTCCCTCGCGAGATCTATCTTTGCGTAGTGGACACGAGCAGGATTTTACGTATGGCAAAAGATCAAACGTTAAAAAGCTGAAGAAATGAGAAGCGTTGTCGTTTAATCAAATATATTCTCCTCATTTATCAATTACTCAAAAGATATGTCTTATATTGATGGATGCCCTAATACGTTATAAACTAATGTTAAAAGTCGTTTCACACGCCTAGATGGGTAAATATACGAAATCCATCCCTTTTCTCAATAATGTGTCTGTGTTAGATATTTCCAGTAATGTATTTTATTAGAATTGCAAAATCACGATGATTTGACTCACTGAGTTTATATTTTTTAATTGTTCCTAAAAAATCTTTCAAAATATTTATACCATGAGTCATTAATGTAGTACGCACACATGAATGATACGGCAGTCACGCATTTTTTTCTTTTCAGTTCTACTCCACTTCAGTCCATCTAGATAAAGGATATCTGAAAAACTTTCCACAGATGTGGGCGCATTTTCCGTAGTGTTTTCGCATAAAGTTTAACTGAGTCCCATAAGTCGCCTCGAAAAACAGTAATTTTTGCCAAGAAATGTCTAGACGCATCATATCTAAGTATTTTGGATTAGATTTAATTACAAATGTTTAGGATGTTCAAAAACTTGCTAAAGTTTAAAATTCGCGCAAAGATTTTATAATTCGGATATCTGTGATATATTCCACTTTTGCTAGAGAGGAAAACTGATTGATTGAAGCTAAAAAATAAATTTAATAAAAAAAAATAAATAAATAAATTGTATCACATTGCTCAGAATGCCAACGGGCAGCCGAAAACAAACGTTTTGCTTGAAGTGAGCCTGTTCTTAAACTTCTACCAGAATGTTCGAAAACTCTAGGGTGAAGAGCTCGGGATATACATCCAACGTACTCTGATGTACAGCTTACACAACTAAACTGTTTCGGTAAGAGTAAGTTGGCTTTGAACAATAGCCTAACTTTATTAATCTAAGCCTGATTTAAACAACAACCTCAGTTCGTACCCACTTGCAATAGTGAATAGATGGTAGCATTTACATCATATTTGTAATGGATTTTTTTTCAGTTTTTACTTTTCTCATATAAACTACGGTTGTATTGAAGTTGTTAATTTTTTACACAAAATTAACACTGATGATGGTCTGTGACCGTGACGTTTGTAATTAGTTTCTAACCAGAGTACTAGATAAATGTTCACCACAGCTCATCCTGCTCTTTCATTTGCATTCAAGAATTTACTGTAAGGGAGGACTTCACGTAGCCCATCTCTAATTCAAAATATGCCTCGGAATTTATGACAACGAGAATAGCTGTTCATTGAAGCTAAGAAATAGGTAGAGGACGTCCAGATCGTCAGGTATGGGCTAAGCGAAGCTCTACAGTCTACAGTACAGAACCAGCGGCAGGCAACCACATGTGCAGCGCTCGCTATATAACGCGGCAGCGCGCACCGTGCGGCTCACTCCCCTGCCGCAGTCACAAGAACGTCAACATTTTCGATATGCCGAAACCCTGCTGCAAAGGTAATCCTTTCTGATCAGTGTCTCATGAGAAATAAACTGTTATGAGTCGTTGTGAAAATATAAAAGGCTCTTCGCTGTAGCTTATGAGGATTAACCCAGTGAATATAAAAATTATTCAAATGGAAAAGAGATTACTAATTTTTAAGAAAAATACAACAAAATAAATGCTCAGATACCCATGATTCTATGTTGCCTGTGATACAAGTCAAATTTATGCAACTATAAATGATGAGTAGTGCAAATATTGTCATTCAGAGGTGCTGAGCGAACACAGTGCCGCACCAGCGCTTCAGCTTGAATAAATTTTCGATTTTTATCAGAGGTGAATTTTGATTATTAAGTATACTACAGTTTAAGTATTCAAGAATTAATCGGAAGGTAACTTGACGAATCAATCATATTTGATTTAGGTAAACAATAATTATTTTGTGTGATTTATGCGTGATTTCAAGCAAAAGAAGTCCAAGATGATTTTCAGGGGAAGTTTAGCAGATACAACGCTATCTTATTTCAGTTTTTTAGTTTTTGTATGTATATTGTTAGTAAAAATAAATATGAAACTTCCTGGCATGGCAACAGTATTCGTCACGAGACCATCACTTTGAGCAGCTCTGCACTAGAGTATTTGGTCACTTCCGAATCTCATCTAAATTATGTTCCTGCTCCATCATTCTTCCAATTCACTTTTCATTCAATATGGCGTACATACCAGTGTTTTGCTCGTCTAGTTTAATGAATACTGTCAGAGGTCACTTATTACTGAGAGTAAGTAAATGGGCCGTCCATAAAAAGAAGACAAACTCCACGACGTTACTGCCGTAATGAATTAAAATTGTGAAAATAGCATAAGCTTAATATATCATAGTGACTTCAATTCACGAAACATCTCGATAATATACTGATTTTCGATCTGTTATGTATACCATACCTATTGCAAGCTGCTGGGTGAGTGTGGTAACGCTGAGGTGCGTGTCGCAGAGTCGTGCCTGTGCGAGGAGGAGGTCTGCTCCAACAAGTGCGCCACGGTCTGCCGTGACTGCGAGTGCTTCAAATGTGAACAATGTAAGAGGCTTCGCATTTTCCAGTACCCGGATGTGTATTTACTTAAACCGCACTTTTTGCCTGCACTGATGGTACGTCATTTTTCAAACTTGTTCAAAACGGCCGACGCGTTAATTTTTTAACGGATGCATTCCACTACAAAATTTTCTTTCACTCGGGTAGTCGTCCTTGAAAGTAAGTCATCAAATCATCTCACCGTTCTTCACTAGAGCGCATAGATGGATTTAGGTTATTCTTCATGTGATTAGCAATATAGGTAAAAAATAGAAATGTTTCAAGAAATTAGACAGGATAGAAATAATGGTGCTCATGAAGTAGGGTGCTTCGACAAGGCATGGTAAATTTACTTTGACGTGAGGTGATGAAAACTAGAATGCAGCCACCCGGCTCAGCTGGCCCTCAAACCCCACAGCTCACGATCGGCATTCGTAACTTCCCAGTTTATGTTTTCACTCAAATATCTAGATTTTTACAGCCCCAGTATAGTCTCTGCACAGAACGGCTAAATCGAAGATGAAGCGGCAAAAAAGTTAGTCTGGGCTTTGATACTTTTTTAAAAAAATGTGCAGCATTGTCGATCAGTGACATAGCTCTTTGTGTATATTTCGCTAAGAGGCTATAATTGTTCAGTGAATCATACTAAGAAGTTAGTGAATTGCACGAAGACTTACGACTAGAAAGGCTATGCACTGCATGAAAGCTGAGAACTAGACTCAGTCGGAAGTATCCTGGGAAAGTTCATGGGACTCTCAAGCGCATGAGACTGAAACATTTTGCATGTCTCTTGGCGCGAAACCCTGTTGTAGAATAAACACAGTCGATGCAGCTGGCAGAAGTTTCCAGATTCACATGCAATACTGATGAGCAATCTAGCCATTGTGTTTGAGGGACAATAGGACTTGAACATCAGCTAAGTTTACGATACTCAATTTTTTACAACAAATTGAACATAGCACTCAAACGCCAAGGCTGTCCGAACTCACATTCTCTGATGCTTACAACGCAGTTTCAGACTTCGCGTGCATCAGTTTCAAGGATCAGACAGCTACCTCACTGGTTTGGTGCTGTAACCTTAGTGTTTCTACTTATCAAATTTCCCATGGAAGGATTGCAGAGAATAATACAACTTTTTAATATGAATCTAACTCTATATCTAGGACAATTTTAAAAAATGTTTTGTACAAAATCGCCAGGTTTCCTAATTTCCCTTTGTACTTCCACTCTACACAATTTCTTGGTTTCACCTCGAGCATCACGCGAATGATGCGTGGAAAAAAACTCGCATTCATCTCACCAGTCTCACATGGCAAATTTCCAATTAGACAGAATATTATACCATGTGTTAAGCTTATGAAGAGAATGGGCAAGCAAAGAACTTAATGATATTGAAAATGTGATGAAGGTGAAGTGACAGCTGTAGTAAGATGCTCTTGGTTAGAGAATTAAATGCAAAGAAACTGCTTGAGCATAACTTTCCATAGGCAGTGGTTGGTACTTGCAAGACGCTATTCCTACCGTGTAATTTATACTATTACTACACTTTTTTTGCTTCAAGTTAATCTAAGTCAAGTTCAATTTAATCCAAGCCAAGTTCAATTTAATTCAAGTCAAGTTCAAATTAATCCAACCCAAAGTTGAGTTAAGAATTGACATAATCACTTGTTAAATTGAGTCTTTTTGTGTTGAATATGTATCTAATGGATGTAATGAGCAAGACAAACGTTTTGTGTGCAATCTAGAGAAAAGCTGTCGTATAATGTGCTAAGTATCCAGCATCAGAAGACTGATTGTGATTCAGATCTTTGACCGGCGTAAAAGATACAAGTCAATTAGAAAAACTTCGTATTATACTACACATTGAAGTTGTTTTAAATTTCTACATTAATGGCTGTTATATCTCAGGATGTGCCTTATAAAGTGAACGCCACCGGATGTCTTTGTCTGGCTAGGCTTCGTATGTCTTGGTCACGATCCGTGGGCGGAAACGACCCGACCGCCGGAAGATCTTTGTTGCTTGCGCTTGCCTGACTNTCCTTAGTCTACACCTAAGGGTACAGAAGTTAAAGCTTCTGCTACAATACCTCAAGTTGTGTCGATAGGACGACACTACAATGGCAGTATGCATTCATTCAAATATTTATGTTCAAAATGTAATTTTTTTGTTACATATAAACATAGTATTAAAAATTTATTTACACTCATATAGAGATTCATGTGCATTAAATTCCCCTTTATCACATATATATATACGAAATCATATACATGCAACTACATAAGATTACCATTGGACGATATGTAGATTTAATCTTTAAAAAAATATACAAATGCGATTCACTGATTTTTTAAATACGATTCCGCTTTATTATAATTTATATGAGTACATTCCTGCACTATTTAGCAATAAAAATGTTGCCATCCCTTCTAATTCTCTGTTAATCGACGTGAAGAAATGTAGGATTCAATTACAATACACAATAATAATACAAGTAACAATGTTTCTAACTTAATGATGCTTTTATATGTATGGTTATACAATTCAGTATATAATACTTTCAAAATTAAATAACTTCTATCATAATCATTTAATGAATATAGTCACCCTTGTCAAGATCTATCAAAGATAAACAATTTTGAAAATGTCTTTGTACATGATTACAATTTCTCATGCATAAATTTGGAGTGATGGCATTTCCGTATTAATTTATATTGAACTTGACTTGGATTTTCATAAAATTTATTTGTGTTTTGAAAGTGTTTTATACTGAATTGTATACACATACGTATAAAATCAGCATTAAGTTAGAAACATTTTTATTTTATTATTATTGTGTATTGAAATTGGATCCTATATTTCTTTACATCAACTAAAACGGGATTGGAAGGAATGTATTGCTAATTGAGGAATGTATCTGTGTAGTAATGTACTCAAATAAATTGTATTCAAGCTGAATCGTACATAAGTACTCAGTAAATCGTATTTGAATATTTCTTTCATAGATTAAATTATACACATCGTCCAATGGCAATCCATTGGAAATTATTTTTATAAATGATTTCATATATATATATATGTGATAAAGTGGAATTTCACGCATAAAAATCTCTATATGAGTGTAAATAAATCCTCGATGCTACTATGTGTATGTGTAACATAAAATTACCATTTGAACATAAATATTTGAATGGATGCATACTGCCATTAATGTAGAATTTTAAATAACTTTAATGAGTTGTATAATACAAATTTTTTATAATTGACTTGTATCTTTTACGTCGGTCAAAGATCTGAATCATACTTTGCCTTCTGATACTATATACTTGACACATTTTACGACAGCTTGTCTTTAGATTGCAACACCGGAGGCAGTTTTATATATTCCTTGATGAAAAGAAAAGCGTTTGTCCAGCTCATCACATCCAATAGATACACTTCTAACACAAAAAACATACCAATTAATGAGCAATTATGTCAATTACTAACTTAACTTAGGGATGGATTAATTTGAATTTGACTTGGATTAATTTGAGTTTGACTCAGATGAAGTTGAACTTGATTTGGATTAAATTGAACTTGACTTGGATTAATTTGAAGTTAAAAAGGTGTAGTGTGCACAGCCCGTCAAAAATGTCGGGATTCAAAACCTTTCTTGAACAACTTTTCCAGATATGGATGGCAAACAAATATATCCATCCTAACAGTATCCGTGATAAAAAATATTCTTGTATTTGCGTACTTGCGAAACTCTTATCACAGATACGGTCATTATAACTGTTCTTATGTGCGGGACAGTGAAATGGAAGAAGCGGACTCTAAACAAGTTAACCAAGTGTATTTTGGGTAGCAGAAGGACCCGTGAAAATTCCACGGATAATGTCAGCGTTTAGCTAGGTGGACCCGTAAACAAATTCCGTCAACATAACCTAACCTATGCTAACCTAACCTATGCTAACCTAACCTATCCTAACCTGACATACCCTAACCTTTCCTAACCCAACATACCCCTAACCTTTCCTACCCTAACTTACCCTAACCTTTCATATCCTAACCTATCCTTGCCCAACCAAACCTATCCTAACCGAACTTATCCTGATAATATGTCAAACATATCGATGCATGTAAAGGCGATTATTTAATGTTACACTGAGGAATTCGGTATCCGTGATACCGCAAACTCAGACGAAAGTGTAATGGATTACAAACAAATAAATATACAGTACATACTATGTTCCTTAAGATGCGGACACCAAACAAACATAAATAAATATATTAATAAATACACACATAAACACACAACGGGTATTACTAGGTTAGATCATTTCTTGACCACTTCAATTAAAGCTTCTTTCTTCAACTTAGTTCTTCTCTTCTCTTAGTTCTAAGTTCTTCTCTTTTTGTGGGCAGGTGTAAAATGAGTGCTCAGCACATAGTTAAATGAACAAGGGTAAAAAACCTTCGGAAAAGAATGTGTTAGTCGAATGTTTGAGAGAAATGGTATTCTCAAATGAGTAAACAATAGAGAGGCTCTGCTACGATAAGCAAGTTCAAGTTGTCCCAGAAGAAGCCTGGACTCTTGACCGATACCTGTGCGTTGCCGTTACATGAATACTTTGACCTGGCAAGGTTCATCAACAAAGCTCAATTTTATTCATCGAACCTGTAGAATTATGCGGATTTTGTTCTAAGTGTGAGCATGCGTCTCTGTAAACTCGGTTAGTAAACAAGTTTCGGAACTCGGTTACTAAACTTGTCGTCCAGCTACTCAAATGTTTGATTATTACGATGTTGCTCCAATCAGAAGGAAGTGGAAACTTTTCTGAAAGTATGCAGGAATATTTAAAAACTGCATCCCACGATGTCGTTCAATATGATGGCATGTTGAGAGGATTCCAAGCATCACGACTTATCGTCTCGTCGGTTAGAAGGATGGAAGCACTCTCTTTATGAGATCGCTTGCTGTCAGAGATGGATGGTGTGTCAAAAGCATTAGAACGAAGATAAAGTATGATGACAGTGTAGACTAGAAGGACAAAACCACAATAGAAGTGTTGAAGTTCGCGCTGTCCGTGCAGGTGTTGTGGAGTGCGTGTGCACCACCAAGGAGAACTGTCGCTGCACCGATGCCTGCTTCTGCTGCCCGAGGGACTAACAAGCAACTCGCCTGCATCTGCTATTACAATGAGGCTGAAACAAAGCTACAGTTTCGCTTCCCTCAAGTAAAAAGAATTTAACTGGTGCCTATAAAGTTCTTTAGACATTTAAATAAAATTCATTCTAGTAAAATTTCATTGCTGCCTAAATGATGACAAAATTCGTGCTAGAGATGAAGCTCTTCTCCTCAGGATTGGCTGCTGCTCGTTCAGAATATTATTTTACAGAACACAGAATCTTGGGAAAGTTTGTAAAATACTGTTATAAAGAGGTGGTGAAAGCGCACGTCGATTGTGTCCGAACCGTGAAGATGAAGTAAGATAAATCTACGGATAGCGATTATGCAATATTATTAAGCAGTGTATTGAACTTATTCTTACTTTCTGATAAACAATATTACGTGCAGGTCTCTAATATGGTCTAAAATAACTCGAGCATTGATGCTTCTAAGCTTGACTAAGCTTGGTGTACCAATACAGTTGTTCACGTTGTAAATCGCGGTACGTTGGTTCTACCTCCCGTACCCTGATGACCAGAGTTTCCGAGCATGCTGGGCGTAGTTGCAGAACTGGTCTTCCTCTTGGGTCCCCCCCACTGTCCCCTGTTAGATCTCATGCAGAAGAGTGCAATGTTCCGGTCTCCCTGAATGATTTTAAAATCTTTGCCGGTACCTCTAACAGAACAGATCTGCGCCTTCTCGAATCTCTGCATATTTACAAAAAGAAACCTATACTGAATGACACCCAAAGTGCTTTCCCGCTTCATATTGCCAACACCTAATTTAGCTACAGTTTTTCCTCCTATATTATTTTACCGTTGTTAGTGTTTTTTCAACGTTTAGATTTTTATAGATACTTCTTTAGTGTATTAATTCTTTCTTCTTTGGTTTCGTTTTACAGAGATTTTTTGCTGAAGATGGACAGTTAGTCCGAAACGTTCAGTTTTATTTTATCATTTTTAATAAAAATTGCTATACGTGTAGCGATTTTCGTCTGGCTTTTTATTCTCTAATATGGTCTTGCTTGTGCTCATAGGATGCATGGCGATTTCTTCAACGTCACGGACACACTCGTGGCCGTTTGCTGCGACGGTGGTTCTCGAGTGGTGGTCAAGTAAAGCCAATTTTCAGCAAGAAGTACCTAACATTTCTTCAATGGCATTCACCGTCGTCAAAATTAATCAGCTCGTAGTTTCGTTTTAAGAACATATCTATAAGCTTTGCTCACAAAACTGATATTTTTTTCTGTCAATTTGCTTTAGCTATAATTTTTGACTCCCATAAGAAACAAAATGAGTGAACAAATTTTTACTTTCCGCTAGGAAAGAAAATACGAGCTATATTCTAAAAGTTCTAGTTGTCTTCGTCCTTATTGATTATCGAAGGTTCTGCCCGTAGTAATTTGCCTCAGCAGTTTATAATCAGGAATTTAATGTCATTTATTCCTTCTCTTTAACCATTTCGGTGGTCAGTTGACGCGCTTTCATTACGTTTGTAGAATTATTTACAACTCAGAGATTGGTTACAACTGCAATAGATGTTCGTATGACTCGAAAAATATTCTAAAATAAATGCGTTCATATTTCTCATTTGTAGAGGATAAAAGAAAATGCCTGTTATCGGGTGATGTTATTTCAAATATCCTTATCTTCATTCATCTACTTTATTAGTGATTAAAAAATTCTAAAAGATAGGTGGTTAAATTGCGTGTTTCCTCATTATTCTCCTATTTAGATGCCCTTTAAATACTTTTCTTTGGTATAATTTCATCGTTACTTCCATTTCATGAAATAAATAATACGATTAATATTTGTTTGAATCATCCGCATTTAAATTTCAAGCAAAGCATTTTTGTTGGATTTCAGTACTCGAACGGAAGTATAGAATATCCAAGAATGCAGCAATGGAATATGATAATAATTGAAATACTGAGCTTAATCAATCGAAGTTTTGCATATTAAATTTGAATTAACGCGTAGAATTAATTATTTTGTTATCAAAAACGATGAAAAGCTTGCGAGTGGCTAAAAGACATGAAAAACATCCTCAGGGTGCTATTGTGGGAAGTACCGCCCCGTTACCGTTACCTAATACCTTGAAACTTAAAACTCTTTGAAAATGTAATAATCATTTCATAGGATAATATTGATTTGAACTACGGATGACTTTTCTATCTTGAAAATGATTTATAGATTATTGGGTTGATAAGAAAAAAGTCCCTATGACGAAGATGAAAATATAATAAATGATCATGAGAATAAGAACAGAGAGCACTGCGTTCTATACATTCTTGAAATAATATCACAATAAAATTTAATGCTGATCCCGCACCTTTGGAAAGAAAAAATAAAGAAAGATGGCTGTCATATACAGAGTGATCATGATGACGAACGTCAACAACTTATTCCTCACAACTGGTGACAGAGCTACTGTAGGATGATGAAAAATTAACATGAAAAAGAACAAAATAGCTGCATCACACTAGATATTGACCGGGGGACCACTCGGCATTCAGCAGAAATACGTTTTTGTCGTGGCTTTTCCCTCCTTTTCGAACAGGTTTCGAACTGCTTAGTTAATGACGTTGGCTGTCACATTTCATTTCATCTTTATAAATTAAAATGGAAATTAGAGAAAAAGGAGAGAAAATGTGCTGCACACGTCGAGGTAAATATCAAATTAGTGGAAACAGAAATAATTGGCTGCACAGCAAGGTAATCCTGAACAAAATTTTCTAATGAGCCGTGCTGATTACTTTTTCTTTCGATGAAATTTCTGTAGTAGCCCTTGGTTCACAAAAAACTGGTCCGAACATGAATGAAGTTAAAACTGATCAACATTTCGCGTACACTGTGATGATAAAGGCTTATAGGTTATTATTCCTGTCGTATCAAGTGAATTAAGCGATATTTTCAGATCGGATCACGGCCCGTCCATTTTTGAAGCTCGTGATCTTGTGCGCACGTTTTACACAGCTGAAATTAAACTGCAGAGGCTAAACCTAACAACAAAAAGCCTGACTAGCTCTTAGATCAGGAAAAGTTTTTTGTTTCACAAGGGTAACCGCCTGCTGTACCACACCGATAAAGATGTTTCGAGTTTTTCCCTCAAAATCCATTGTCGGCTGCTAAAATCTGGTATTCGTGTTACCATGTGTAATCTCAGAGAAATTCTGACCAGTTCGTGCTGAATTAGTTCTTTATGTGAATGCGGCACTGAAATTTCTTACTCAAAGTTCATAATGACGTGCTTGAATTTGCCTTTCCAAATGATTCTTATTCCTTTTTTGACTAACCTTAGAATTTTTTTTTCTTCTGTTCAACAATTTCTCATCTTCATTTAAATTACTAAACCTTTATCTCATAAAAACGTTGAATCCAAAACTAGGAAAAAACCACAAATTCAAAAAGTTTAGCCTCACGCATTTTTTTCCTTTTTCAATGAGCAAGTATAAGACTCGTCAGTACATTGTCTTGTAGTACGAAAATATTCCATGAACATTTCAGCTTCCTTGTATTTTAAGTTGGTCTTCCCACTGATGGTGTTGAGTCAACGCTCGCGTAATAATCGAAAGTACGACAATCACAACTAAATGATCACGAGTCCAAATAAAAACTCAAGAACGTAAAAATACGTTCGCTACAAATGTACACGAAGGAACACAAAATAAAACTAGGTAATAACTGGTATGGATTTACTTGAGCGTCCAAAATCACCGATTATTCGCTGGAGTTAGTACGTGAAATAATAATCTAAATGATGATCTACATATGAGTCGATATGCATCAGATGATGGAAAAAATGGGAGCGTCAGACAAAACACAACCATCCAGGTGATTGAATAGACGAATTGCTGAAGCCATCTTGAAGGTGAGGGTGATAGAGGGCGGCCGCTTACTGCTTAGGGCAGCAGCTACAGGGCTCCTTACAGTTGCTCTGGCAAGCCTCTTTGGTGGTGCAAGCGCAACTCGTCACGCCTGCAAACAAAGAGTGAATTAAACGTTTGCTTAACAGTACATTTCTGGTTAGAAATGATGCCAGAACGAAGTAAAAATCAGAGTTTAAAAGTTAGTTAACGCTGCTTGTACAAATAAATTTCGAGCGTATGCATAAAAACTGCCATTGATTGAGATCAGTGATAATACGATCTTTAGAATTGTAAATTTGATTGAGGCGATAAACATGTTGAAAATACCTGGAGAAGTGCATAAAAGTACAGGAGTTTAGTGAGATCGCAGATCTACATAAACATGTTGAAAATACCTGGAGAAGTGCATAAAAGTACAGGAGTTTAGTGAGATCGCAGATCTACATAAACATGTTCACTTTTTTTCGCAGAGGTAACGAGATTAGCTTTTGTGTTCTGGTTTATATTATTTAGGGCCAGTGAATCAACTGAATTACTCCGAGCTTAAGACATTAATGCTATCAGGTTTCCTTGTAGTAAAGATTGGGAAAACCGACAGGTAGTATTCATTGCTCAATATTCAATCACATTTTTGTGCGAAGAGGAAGTATCGTCTTATATGTGAGAAAGTATCTGCAAGGCAGCCCGTAACAAGAGGTGTTATGTTTAGATTTTAGAAGTTCGTATAACAGGGTCATATCATGTTAGCATTGTAAGCAATTATTTTTAGCAAAAAGATGAATTTAAACACGTCGAAACTATTATAGTGTAGAAAACTGCAAAGCTTAAATCAGATATGTCTGTCCCAAAATGATCCATAAAAATTTTATTTTTCAAAGCAACTAATATTACGGCTTATTCCTCCATACTCCTGAAAGACTCATAATTTCCTGTTGCACTCAGCGATGCTGCGTTTATAAAGGTATTGAACACTCGGAAGCATGCAGGCACTGCTCCGAGGCACAAGTTATAGTTCACTTCATCCTAACTCTGCGGTAACGAAGAGGCCGTCCCCTAACCATTCGCCGGCTCTAGTCATCTCTCAATCATCTGTGATCATCTGTATCTACTTTCAGGCAGAAGAGGTATCAAAGTAGGAATGACAACCGACAGAGTCGTGGTAAGCTTGAAACACACTATACCATACTAAAAGAGAGCTCATTGAGGAGAAACATAATGAACACTTGAAGTAAAAATACGAAGCTCACATTATTATCAATTGAAATTTTTGCTGAAAATAAAAAATCGCTGCAATTAAACTGTTAAAGACGGAGAGAACAAAATGGGGAAAATGAACGTTCTCTTGGGCAGAAATGTAATTCGTTTCTTACTGATAAAATGTCTGAATTCTTCAATGTATGTGGAAAGAAAATTTCAAAGTTTACTTAAAATTTAAAAACAGCCGAATTAAAATTTAAGTTTAACGCCACCCTTAAATGATTAATAGGTAAATTAGATTATTACTGTCTAATGATAAGTGAAGAACTAAGAAAATTCAACATTGCAAAAAGGTTTCTCTTTAGCCCTTGAGTAAAGTGCTCAGTTGTAGTAGCATCCATTTATTGTGACGTGCAGTGAGCTCATCAAAAACTATGTACGTGATAGCTGAAGCAACGCTTATTAATATGAATCGCAATAAACCTGTTCTATGTTATTCAAGCATGGTTATATTCTTAGGCACATGCAGTCTAAATCGAAACGTTACCAATTTCGTTTATATTTTCCTAAAAGCAGTTTTTGGTCATTCAATCATTTTTTGCACACGTTTCCTGTTTCAAAGACTTTTTAGCAATCAATTAAAGTCAAAGTTATCCTCAAGAATACTAATTTCTTAATGTTATTGCTGTGTTTTGTAACTGGGCACCTATTGTAATTTACACGCTTTCAACCACAACCGATTTCTTAGGAGCAGTTTTTGCCCTGGGAATTAGTTTTGGTTAAGTTATGAAACTTCAATATTTTCATGTAAACACGGAAAATAGTTCTTAATTCTCTCTTAACTTGAGATATAATTTTGAATAAAGTTGAATAATTTCGTCTTACAACATGAAGAAAAAATTTCATTACTTATAAATGGAAATAATTACGAAAATCGTCTGAAACACACACTGGTAACTTCTTTTTGGGGAGAGTATGGCGTTCCAAAACTTTCCAAGTATACGTCACATTCTACATAAAACTCACATTTCTCGCACTTGGTGGCGCACTTGCAGTCCGTGCAGTCCTTGCAGTCTTTGGTGCAAACCTCGGCAGGGCAAGGGCACTTGTCTGGAAAATTAATCCCGTTTATTTGGAGGTGCAAAAAAGAATTTTCAAGTTATTTACTAATGAAAATTAACATAAAATAGGCTCTCATCTGTGCGTCGCACGAGCTGAGGGGGCAATGATGATAAGATAACAAACAACGTAGGATGTGTCCG
>JACJUY010010464.1:9050-20976 GCA_014220935.1 Platorchestia sp. MABIK
TGAGTGAATGTGGTCCTGAGTGAATGTGGTGCTGAGTGAATGTGGTGCTGAGTGAATGTGGTGCTGAGTGAATGTGGGGCTGAGTGAATGTGGGGCTGAGTGAATGTGGTACTGAGTGAATGTGGAGCTAAAAATTTGTTGTTCAATATATACCGATTTAAATCGCTAAATTACGTCAAATTCATGATTTTTTGTTTATATAAAATTTACTATTTAAATTTCGTCAAAGTCACGACTGCTTCATTGCTGGAAGTCACAACTCAATTCTTATCAAATCCACTGTATAATTTCTGTTAAATTCACTATTTAATTTTAGTCCAATTTTCTACGTAGATATTTCAAATAAATTTACTCACACAGTTTCAGGCATATTTACTGTTCATTTGAAACAAATTAACTATTCATTTCCTGTCAAATTTACTTCATGATATCAACCAAATTAATTGATGAATTTTGAGAATTTTGCTTCCTCTTGTCAACCAAATTAACTAATGAATTTTGTCAAATTTACTTCCCAAATTTCAACCAAATTGACTAATGAATCTTGTCTAATTCAGATCCTGATATCAACCAAATTAATTGATGAATTTTGAGAAATTTGCTTCCTCTTGTCAACCAAATTAACTAATGAATTTTGTCAAATTTACTTCCCAAATTTCAACCAAATTGACTAATGAATCTTGTCTAATTCACATCCTGATATCAAGCAAATTAATTGGTGAAGCATGTCTAATTCATTTCCTGATATCAACCAAATTAACTAATCAACTTCTGTCAAACTCCCCTCTTCATTTCATCCAAATTTTTGTACACAAAGTCACGGGAACGCGTTTGAAGTTTGAACATTTCTTTGTTGGCCAAAATTGTTTTTGTCTTCAAAAGGAATTTGTGAACTATATTGCTCGCTGGGTGTGTGGTCCTCAGATCCCCTTGTTTTGATGCAATAAGCTCTAGTTATGGTGCAATAAATCTTAGTTTTGGGGCAATGACATTCTCGTTTTAATGTCATTTAAAAGCAATCTGTGTTTTCACGCGGTCTCCATCAAAAGCTCTCAACGTTTGGCAATATTGCAGGGCTCGGCTAAAACCAATACTTAAATCCAATATCTGAATCCAATATTTAAATCCAATATATGAATCCAACATTTAAATCCAATAGTTGAATCCTTTATTTGAGTAATAACCTTGTTTATCCGGTCGTGTCAAAAAGACAATCTCCCCTAACTTTATTAATGAGAATCGTGGAAAAGTTGAAAACTTATTCAAAGTTTTTCTCGCTCTGCTATTTTACGTATGAGGATATTGCTCAATATTTCAACATTTGCCGGGTCTTGATATCTGTTGAATATTTCATCAGTTTCCGGGTCTTGATATCTGTTGAATATTTCAGTAATTTCTGCGCGCTGATGTTCGTCAAATACTTCAGCAATTTCTGTCGGTTGATATTTGTTGAATCCTTCAGCAAAAATTTACGTGCGAACAATTTCATTGAAATTGCCACAATTTTTGGATTAGAATACATTTTTGAAATTCACACTTTTCATTGTTATTATTTTGAAATTCACACTTTTCACTGTTATTATTTTGAAATTCACACTTTTCACTGTTATTATTTTGAAATTCACACTTTTCACTGTTATTATTTTGAAATTCACACTTTTCACTGTTATTATTACCATTGACATTATCATGATCCCAACAAATAGGTAATACATGTAACATGGGTAATAAGTGTGGTTAAGGCAATATGGGTAATGAGAGGAATCAGGGTAATAAGGGTGGTAAGGGTAACCAGAGTAGTAGGGCAATAAGGGTGATAGGAGTAAAATGGGTGGTTAGAGTTATAAGGGTAGTACGAATAGTAGATGTTATAAAGGTAGTAGGGGTAGAAGGGTAGTAAGTGTAGTAAGGGTGATAAGAGTAATAAGGGTACTAAGGGTTTTAAGGGTAAGAAGGGTAAGTATTAAGGGTAATGACATATTTAAAATTTCTGAACTACTCAAAATACCGAAGTTTTTATTGCATGTACTTTATTGAAACACGTGTTACTTTCAGTATATATTGTGAAATCGATCTAAGAATATATATACGACAAAAAATCATGAGACCAAAACGTTCAGAATTCCAGAGTTCATTGAAGATCGAAATGGTGAACATTCAACTCCAAGGTATTTTTTTAAAATCCATTAACAGCTTTATCCTTTAGATCAGTCAAATGAAAATAAAAACATTTCTCAACCATCGAAAATTTTCATCGCTGAACGTAAAAGATTGTCATGAAAAATTGGCGTTTATAAATTTGAAATAACCATAATAAACTCTATTATATAAAGCTTTATAATAAACTCTATTAAGAAATCAATTAATTAGAATGAAAGCATATCCAATTCTTAGGTGTTACAACAATGGCGGATACGGACTTAACCATCCGAAAATAATCTTTATTGTTCATAGAAATCAATTCTGGTTATTTATAAAATTAGTCGTGAATATTTATAAAATTAGTCTCAATATTCATTAAATTTATCTCAAATATTCATAAAATTTGTCTCCAGTATTCACATAATAAGGCTCCAATATTCATAGCATTTGTCCACAATATTCATCAAACTTGTCTCTAATATTCCTAAATTTGCTTACAAATCAATAAAATTTGTTTACAAATTCATAAACTTTGTCACCAATATTCATAAAATTGGTCTCCCATATTCATAAAATTTGTCTCTTCGAACTTCGACTTCGATTTAATGAATTTAAGGGACGAACTTCGACTGTTAAGCATTAAAATTAGTCCCTGTTCTTCGTGTATTTGTTCGAGAACAAATTTTTAAAAATTGAAAACAAACTCTATGAATATTGGAGACAAATATTCATAAAATTTGTCTCCAATATTCATATAATTTGTCTCCAATATTCATGGAATTTGTCTCCAATATTCATAGAATTTGTCTCCAATATTCATATAATTTGTCTCCAATATTCATATAATTTGTCTCCAATATTCATGGAATTTGTCTCCAATATTCATAGAATTTGTCTCCAATATTCATAGAATTTGTCTCCAATATTCATATAATTTGTCTCCAATATTCATATAATTTGTCTCCAATATTCATGGAATTTGTCTCCAATATTCATAGAATTTGTCTCCAATATTCATGGAATTTGTCTCCAATATTCATGGAATTTGTCTCCAATATTCATAGAATTTGTCTCCAATATTCATAGAATTTGTCTCCAATATTCATGGAATTTGTCTCCAATATTCATAGAATTTGTCTCCAATATTCATGGAATTTGTCTCCAATATTCATAGAATTTGTCTCCAATATTCATGGAATTTGTCTCCAATATTCAAAGAATTTGTTTTTAATTTTCATAAAATTTGTTCTCGAACAAATACATGAAGAACAGGGACTTATTTGAATGCGTAACAGTCGAATTTCGTACGAAGGTCGTCCTTGTGTGCCTTAAAGCAATAATCACTTCATTTCTTTGGGTCAAATCTGTTATGAACATGTGAAACACTTTTGTCGGCTTCTACGCTATAATAGATGCTTCAATTACATCAATGCGATGTTAGAACACAGAAAAAATTATAATAACTATAACAGCTATTCCTATTACCAACTATTTGCATGACTGAAACGAACCAAATATTCCAGTAAATATAAATATGTGTCTGCAGTACAGAGATATACGAGTATGATGCAGCTAAATAGCGCACACTGTGTACGGTGCATAGGAAGCATCAATAGGAGTGAGCTTTCTTTACTAAAAACACACTAAACAACCGTATACTTTGCTCCATAAATAGCAACACCTTGTCTATTTGTCTAGTATATTTATTGAACCTCGATAACATTGTGTGTTTGCCAGCGTGCGTCAATAGATGTAAGCTATTTATGCAAGAAACACAAATGATCGTATACTTCGTAGCGCAAATTGCAACACAATGTCTATTTGTCTAGTACATTTATTGAACTTCGATAATATAGTGTGTTTGCTTGCGTGCTCAGTCGGAACTCGTCTTTTATACCCTGCTTTTAAAAAAACTTTGGATAAATAAATTCCCCCCACACGCTTATAAAAAATGCCATAGGCAATATGGTCCTCTCTGTACTAAATATTTTTATAAACAAGAATTTAAAGTTCACTCCATTGTGAATAGGAAGTGTTACAAATACAAAAGTATTTTTCAATAATTTGCCTGAGCTTGCTTAGTGAGAAATGAAACATTTGGTAAAATTAATACTGTGCGGTGGACACGATGTGTTATAAATAAAAGAGTATCTCCTCAAAAATTTGCCACATTCGGCTTTTGAAAATTATTAAAGCATCTACTCAAATTTCTACTATCTATGTTATTTCTAAATTATTACACGCCGCATTGTACAGGGTGACCAAGACAATAACTACAATAACAGACAATAATACAGACAATAACAACAACTGAGTGTCAAAAGATCAACGATGAAACCCTCAAAAGATTAAAATAAAGTTTTATAAAGAGAATTGTTGCATGTGTCAAAGCGAAGGGTGGACGATTTGAGCATCTGTTATGATTAGGATTTATAAAATTGACATACATGTGTATTTGTATGACCACCTGAATGATGAGCGACTTCTGGAATATTTTGTATATACGATCTGCTAAATATAGATGAATGTTTCACAAAAGTTGAAAAAAATTGCTCGTTTCAGAGGCCGGAAGAAACTGGTCTCGTGCGTGTTAGTACAGAACAGAAAATACGCTGCTGTACTAATCGCGAAAATTGCGTTCCATCTCCACAAATCAAAAGCAAGTGTTGATATTTTACTCAATTTTATCCATCTTCTTATACTGGGTGAATATGAAGCCCCAATAGGCAGAGTTGAAGAGAACAAACACCAACACAAGTGTTGCCTTAGAGATCATCGACATGCGGTCCCGTGAAAGTTTAAAACATGAGAAATTCCCGCGAGTTTCTTTTGAAAATCTACGGGGTTCACTATCCACTTTTCGCCAAGCTTCTATTGGAGGGGTTTTAATTTCGTTCTCTGTAGGTTCACGATTCGTTTTCGATTTCAATTGAGGGATTTTAAACTCGTTCTCTGTAGGTTCACGATTTGTTTTCGAAGTTATTTTGAAATTTTCTGGATTAAGGGCACCGTCAATGAATTCCAGATCTAGAATGTCGAGATTTTTTATGTATTCTTGTCGGATTTCTGTCGAGAAGTCCTGGACGGATCTGTCCACCATCGATTTCTGGATTGCAAATGACTTATCCGCCTGAGGACACTGGATGCTGGAGGATCTTTCCACCGTGGGCTTCTGTATCCTCTGTACCCGAGACAACGCTTCCATCTGACCGCGGTTTAGGACGGCGGATCGTTCCACCAGAACGTGGAAGACGATCACCAAAAACGATGAGAAGATGCAGAAGAGCAACCAGACGTCGGCCATCTTGAAATAGGACGTGCTGGGCAGAGATGCGGCCACCTGCAACACCGTATTTCCTTGATTAATATCGTAGGTACTATTCTTCAAAAAAACACATTTCCATAACTGGTGCCTGCTGCGCAGCATCTTCTAAACAACATTCTGTTTTATCAAAAAAACGAAAATTAGCCCAGCGAAATTTCAAGAGAGAGTACGACCGCTGGGCTAGGACATTGCTCCTTCCATTAGAGAAGTATGCAGTGCTTATGAAAGCTAATTGTTCCTTTGTCCAGTTCGTCATCTTGGCGGCAGTTTCAAAGCTGGATGAATTTTACTGTGTTCTCTGATTTATATTTCAGCTGTTGTATCATGAATACGTAGGTACCAAATAAAAGATATAAGTCTCAGGATTCTACTGTCGTTTTGTTTTCAAAAATCTGTTCATTGTTTCAAAAGTTTTTAAAGATTTTTTCAAGTCCCGTCTTTGAAAAACAACCAGTATCATTTTTGGAAATGAATGAAATAAAAGAATAACATTTCATTTTCAATAAAGATGGACTGAATTTTGTATATTGAACTACGGGACGTCTACCTGAGGGCATGAATTAAATGAATGAAATTTAAATGAGTGAAGAACTTCCCATAAATTTTGCATGTCTTCGAAAAAAGGAGGGTAGGAAAATTGTGAGTGGATCACCTTCGCAAATGAAAAAAAAGTAGACTGCACGAGTAAAGAGAATAAATAATCTACGAAAATGAAAATTGGTTGACTGCGATAGGAAAATAGAGCAGATCCCCAATAGGATGAGAAAGTGTGAAAAATGAAAGCGCGTCTCTTGAATGAAATAAAAATGTTAATAGAAAAAAATGCAAACTCATGTCACTTGTATGTATAAAATAAGCATGACAGACGCGATGGAAAAGGAAAACCACATTCACTTGGGTAAAGAAAACATATAAACTCAACATGGAGTAAACTGCACTACCTAAAATACAGGGTAAAATACAATGTGGAGTAAACTACACTCACTCTAAAAAACACAGTAAAATACGAAATGGAGTAAATTACACTCACTTGTATATATGAAGCAAATGGCTCGCGATGCGAAGGAAATTACACTCACTTGTATAAAAGTAAAACACGGTGAAATACGATGGATAAAATACCACCTGAGCAGATAGTGTAGCCATCACCAAGATGGTGGTGAGTGAGGTCATAACGCGATGGGTAAAACACATTACCTGGGCAGATAATGTAGCCATCACCAAGATAGTGGTGAGTGAGGTCATAACGCGCGTTTCAAAGAACTGATGGCGGAAGAAAAGGGTCAGGAAGCTGATGAGCAGCATGGTGAGTGAGGGCAGGTACAGGTTGATGAAGGCATTCCCGTGCCGGCGGGCCAGCGGCACTTCGATCTGAACGTGGGAATCAAAGAAGAAATGTAATAATGATTAAATTTAATGATTAAAGTTAAAAATAAAAATAAAAACTGAAGGTGGGAATCAATAAAGAAATTTATAATGATTAAATTTAATGATTAAAGTTAAAAATAAAAACTGAACGTGGGAATCAAAAAAGAAATGTAATAATGATTAAATTTAATGATTAAAGTTAAAAATAAAAATAAAAACTGAAGGTGGGAATCAATAAAGAAATGTATAATGATTAAACTTAATGATTAAAGTTAAAAATAAAAATAAAAACTGAAGGTGGGAATCAAAGAAGAAATGTAATAATGATTAAATTTAATGATTAAAGTTAAAAACAAAAATAAAAACTGAAGGTGGGAATCAATAAAGGAATTTATAATGATTAAATTTAATGATTAAAGTTAAAAATAAAAATAAAAACTGAAGGTGGGAATCAAAGAAGAAATGTAATAATGATTAAATTTAATGATTAAAGTTAAAAATAAAAATAAAAACTGAAGGTGGGAATCAATAAAGAAATTTATAATGATTAAACTTAATGATGAAAGTTAAAAACAAAAATAAAACCTGAAGGTGGGAATCAATAAAGAAATTTATAATGATTAAATTTAATGATTAAAGTTAAAAATAAAAATAAAAACTGAAGGTGGGAATCAAAGAAGAAATGTAATAATGATTAAATTTAATGATTAAAGTTAAAAACAAAAATAAAAACTGAAGGTGGGAATCAATAAAGAAATTTATAATGATTAAACTTAATGATTAAAGTTAGAAATAAAAATGAACTGAAGGTGGGAATCAATGAAGAAATTTAATAACGAATAAATTTAATGATTAAAGTTAAAAAGAAAAACGAAATGAAGGTGGGAATCAATGAAGAAATTTAATAATGAATAAATTTAATGATTAAAGTTGAAAAGAAAAAAGAACTGCAGGTGGGAATCAACGAAAACAAATGAAGGAAATCAAAGAAATTAAAATGAATGAAGAACTACACGTGAATTTTGCTTACTGAATAACGGGACATCCATCTGAGGGCACAAATGAATAAAGAAATTTATAAAATGTATGAAATGAATGAAGTTAAAATGAATGAAGAACTCTACGTGAATTTTGCTTATATGAGTGAATGAAGATCACAAACTTTTCTCTTAACCTAATGAGTGAAACTGCATCGACTTATTGCATTTACTGGCAATTTATGCCTATTTGTACCAGTTTCCAGCAGTTCGTTTTAGTATCCACCAGTTTGTGGCAGTTTATACCAATTTTTACCTGCTTGTGCCAGTAGATGTGAATTTGTACCAATTTTTTTTGGGTGAGTTTATCAGTTTGTTCGAGCTTGTAAAAGTTTCTTACTCATGTACACGAGTTAGTATCAAGATATATTCACCATTAAATACTCGTTGGTTTCAGTTACCATCAGACTGAAGTGCTCGTTATAGTTTGACCTTTTCATCTTACCTAATAATGAACACCCTTGGTGTATTTATTTATTTGTTTGTTAGTTTGGTGTCCGCTGCGTGCGTGTGTCTGTGACGCTCACAAGGACGCTCAATGACCGTATCTGTGATACGAGTTTCACCAGTGCACAAGTACAAGAATATTTTAATGGCGGGTACTGTTGGGATGGATATATTTGTTGGGCATCCACGTCTGCAGGATTTATTTGAGGGAAATATTAAATCCCGTCATTTTTGATAGGCTGTATACAGTAAAACATTAAATCCCGCTCTTTTTGACAGGCCGTGAGCAGGAAAATATCAAATCCCGTCATTTCTGAAGTAATAATATAATGGGGCATATATAAAATATCAAATCCCGTCATTTCTGGGGGATAATATAAGTACCTTGATAAACGTTGTATCATTTTGGACCTGCATGTGCACATCTCCCACTTCGTACTCCAACAGGACAGTGATGCCATCGTATCGCACGGAGGACTCTACAGCGTTGAAATACCCGTAGGTAGTTTTCCGCAGCTGGAGGAGAATTGAACACGTCTGGTGGTCGAAGGGGTACAGGCTCAGGTCGAAGTCGCACGTGAAGGATTCTTGGTACTGACGGTGGCTGGTCAGGGGGTTGTGCGCCCCGCCGTACAGCTCTACTGTAAAGTACGGGACAGTTCGATTAGACCAGTTTTTTAAACCTCAGGCAATTAGTCCCTATTATTGTTAATTGTAGAGCTCTACTGTAAATTATGGGACAGTTCGATTAAACCAGTAACTTAGAAAAATGATTTTCCATTATCGATAAATTTATATCCATTATCGCTGATTTACATCCATTATCGTTGATTGACATCAACGATACATCAGGAAATTACTACCTTTCACTGTTACATCCATTATCGTTGATTGACATCAACGATACATCAGGAAATTATTACCTTTTACTGTTAATTGTACATCTCTACTGTAAATCACAGAACTGTTCGATTAAACAAGCGACTTAGGCAAGTTATTTTCCATAAACGTTAATTTGCATGAATCAGACATCGATAAATCATTATCTTTATGGTTAATTGTACGGCTCTACGTAAATCACGGAACAATTCAATTAAACCACAAAAAATTGACTAAGGTAAGATTTTTTCCGTATACATTACCTTCCATAATTACTCGGTCAGGCAATTATCATCTATTATATAATTTATGTTAATTGTCCAGCCGTACCATCAATCAGGGAACAATTTGAATCAGCAATTTAAGCCATTTCTTTTCCATGCACGATACATCAGTCAATCAATACCTATTATTAATTGCATGCCTCAACTGTGAATCAGAGAATAATTTCAACTAGCAAATTAGGGAAATTATTTTCCATACCCGATAAATTGGGAAATCTATCCCAATTATTGTTTATTTATTATTGTTTATTGTTGCGACAACAATAAACTTACAAATATTGTTACAAATACAAATATTGTTGTTTATTGTTGCGATGGAGTGTATGAGTACACATTTTTGTGGACCCAAGTACATTGGTTCGGTGACTCCTAAGGAATCGTGCGGAATCCTTTCTTAATGTATTTAATTTTATTTAATCTGGAGTCTACTCTAGTCCAAAGCGTGCACTAGTCTGACCGTAAAGGTACAGGGTGGCGCATAAGTAGCGCACCCTTTTGAAGGTAAATTTTAAAGATTTATTACCGCAATATACACTGGGTATCTGTAGACAGGATACGATATGTCAATAAACTTTAAGAGTTCCTCTATCATTTGCAATTAACCCTATCGTTATACCTTTCATAGTTTATTTATTATTAATTTTTTAAAAGGGTGCGTTACTTATGCTCCACCCTGCATTAGATGCGTGAGAAAAAATCTTGTAACTAATTTTCAATATTATCATTATAAGTTAAGTGAGAAAAATATGTAGTAGATAATGTATTTTACGAGTAATTATTGTAGCAGGACGATGATAGTGAAAAATGATACGAAACGTTTGGTATTGGTATAACTCTTGAAACTGAAATTTGTGTGGTGTATTTAGTTGAGGTATACAAGTAGTTAACTACCTCATCGGTTGAATAGAAAATAGTGAGGCTATGACAATTGCATTTTTATTGATTTACAGTTAGAAGAACCTAAAATATTGATTAACGGGATGGATAATGCAATTCTTGATTGTTTTAAGTTTGGTGATTAATTCATTCGTTGATTTCAAGTTGAATTCCATTTATTTTTGTAACTTATCATTTTGCGCTGGTATTCAGAATGAACCATTCATAATAGTCTATTGTGAACAACTCATTTTTTGTTTACACAGAAAACAAATAGTGAAATACATTAATATTTATACAAACTACTTAATGCAAAAAATATAGTAACCCTTTCACCAATCAACAAAAGTCCACAATGGAAGTTCGTCCCATCCCTCACCCACTCACTTTCTTCAGCGAAACTATCTTCTTCTTGGGAAGACTTCCGGACCCGTTGCGCGTACATAACGGTTTTGGCATCCGTTACAGTACCGGCATGACCGTGGGTGTTGACGAACGCTATAACGGGGGACCATAGGGTACCGTTGGTGGGTACCACGTTGAGTGTGTGGTCACCCTTGAGGTTGTAGAAAGTTACCCTAGAGTCGTGCCAAGTTAGGGTAAAGTTGAAGGTGACGTCGAGCGTCATTGAGGGCGTCGACACCCGTAGAGTTTGGAGCTCAAGTGACGCGGCCACGCTCAGCCGGCCGTGCTGGTCCCGTGGTGGTGTTGTGGTCTGTATACACACTTTGTGTTCGTATTATATATGTTTAATTAACACATACTGTATATTTATCCACACGTGTTTATAAATTGTTGTTATTTTTATTATATCGACGAGTTTTAGACGTGTTTTTCAAGTAGTGGTGTTGTTGTCTGTGTAGATATACTGTGTGTTTATATTATACATGTTTTATAACATACTCTGTGTTTATACCATACATGTTTTATTAACACATACTATATTACACACATAAAGTATGTGTTTTATTAACGCACACTGTACGCTTATGTTTATGATCACGTTTATGATGATCACGTGTATGTTTTTTTTAATCACGCTCGCTGTGGCACAGTTGTTAAGGGATCGGCCTTGCATGTTGGAGACGAGGGTTCGTATCCCGGCGCTGGCGCGGCGATTTTCCCCGTTGGGTATAAGGGATAGCTCAAGCACAATACCCCACTCAACCCAAGTATCGGAAATGGGTACCGGCTTTACGGGGGAACCGTCATGGTGTCCTATATATAGTGTTAGTTATAAGGCATTTGAAAAACCAATGCCCAAGATCATATGTATCAGGCTTGATTGGAAATGAAGCATCCTAAGATGCCGATGTTTACTTGTTTTATTTATTGTTTATTTTGTCGGCTGGTAGCGGCATTGTGTGGGCACACACACACTGTGTATATGTGCTTTATGAGTTGTTTTTTTATTGAACATACTAGTTCTGGACGTAGGGTCTTGTATAGACACATGCTTTATATGTATATATATTAATTAAAAGTCTCAGGTTATTAATTAGAATCGCTGGTTACAGGCGCCCGAAGCTTTAACCTGCAATGTTTATTGATGGAAATTTATGCAAAAT
>JACJUY010010465.1:0-18122 GCA_014220935.1 Platorchestia sp. MABIK
GGATTGGTCATCCTGACTAAATCTCGGGTTTGTCTGAACGCTTGGTAATTGGTGCGCGACCCTCTCAACGTCCTACTCGGGATAACGACTACGGCTTTTGAATGGATTCGTAATTCGGTTATGAGTTCTAATAGTTTCTGTGTTTCGTTGCCTTAGGTATTGTTTCCGGTTTTAATTTGCTTCAGTAGCAATGAAAGGAGCTCCAGTAGCAATGAAAATTGTGAAGGTTGTTAGTACAGAGCTTCAGTAGCAATAGGAAGTGACCTGATAAACTAGAAGGTTTCCTAAGGTTTGCTTCAGTAGCAACGGAAATACATGAAGTGTACGTTGAAGGTGGCTTCAGTAGCAATGGAAAAACGGTAAGGGTTGTTATGATAGGCTACAGTAGCACTGACTTAATGTTAAGAAGAGTTACGGAGAGGTTGCTATTGGGCGACTGAGAATGGAGGCTACTGCTATTAGGCTACTGAGAACTCCCTCCTTCAGGTTACACAGTACAAGGAAGTGGACAGCACTTGACATGCGCTCATGTACCTTCGATCGATGACTGGGGTTGTTATTGTATTGACCATTACACTCTGGTTAAAACAAGTCACCAGTGTGAAGTTTGACAAGTTGTCGGAATTATCAGGATTTTGATCTTATATAGGGTATTCGACTACTTTTGGCGAGGTCACCAGGCGCTTGGGGAAGCGCCAATTTACAAACTACTAGAAATAGGCATAGTATGCTCGATAAGAAGGTTGGTGAGTTTTGGATTGAACTCAGGATTATTTTTGACTCTATGATCAGAAGGATCGAGGTTCGAGTAGCCTCATCATAGCTACTACCCAGGTAGCAAGAAATTATTCGGCCAATATTGGGTTGATAATTATTTATTGACCCGATATTGGAATCTTGGATTACAATAAAAGGCTTATAACAAGACGATATCGAAAAAAGATATACTTATTTATGATATCAAGTTGTTATTGGGACAATGTAGTAAATAGTTTTATATCTAATATTAAACTAACAGTGGATATGTATATGTATGATATTCCAATAAGTGGAAACCATCTCATAATTATTAAAAATCTCGCAATTTGATAAAATTTGTTAAAATATAAATTATTATTGCCCAAACATTGGGTTGATATCAAACGCCAATAAACGGAGTAATTTGTATAAAATGTACAAATTAAGTTAATGAATTGTTATTTCAGTCATTAATGAGTGCAGATATATTTGACAGATATCAAGAAATGTGAATACGTTACAACAATATGTATATTCAGAATTAGTGTAAACACAGGTTCACAGTTCTTGTTTTTTCAGTCGTCCAATGAGTTTCGAAGGTCTAGTTTTTTCAAAAAAATATGCTAAAAACGTTTGTCATATGTTACTATAGCAATAAATGTCTATTTATTGAACAATTTCGCATACTTGAAGGGATCAAACTGCATGTACCGGTTGCCCGACTACCTTGTATTTTTCTAAGGAACATTTTGTGGTGCTTCACCTTAGTTACCCCTCAAACCTCAATTCTTGTCTACTTATGTATGCTCAGTAACTTTGATATATCCCCAATGAAAATTCATAAGAGGAAAACGTTTACTTTCTCCTCTGCGTATCACAAATACCAAGTAGAGGATTATAAGGAAGGCCGCCGCTTCACGCCGCTAACGGAACACAAGTGCGGAAGCTGTATACGGTCTTAATACCTCGGTATCAAGTCCATAGTGACAATCAATAGCTGATGTTGGAGAAGTGAATATATTATTATCGGGACAATTTTGTTATACCACTATCAACCTTATATCAATAATTGAGCATCAATCCAATGATATTGTTGGGAACACCTCATTATCTAGTCAATATTGACACAATAATTAGTTGATATTGGGTTGATGATAATATTGTTATTGGGCCAATATTTTTTTCCAATTTCAACCGAATTTTCCAAAATAAGGTATTTTCCCAATGTTCATTTTGAATATCCAGTCAATATTGAGACTGTATATTGGCTCAATATTAGGTCAATAAATTTTGCTACCTGGGTAGGTCAAATAAACGTTTCCCAAAACATCGATCAGAAGGGTAAATGAGGCGAATGGACGCTATATCTCTCGTCTTTATTAAGACCATCTAGTTGTTGCTGGTCTTGACTCTTCATGACGAGGAATTCCCTGGGGTCGATCCTGGGCGTAGAACTCCAACCGAGGTGTGAAGTGATCGTGAGTTCCAGTTGTGCCCAGGTACGGGAATGAGGGTACTTGTGGTGTGCGTCTTTAGACAGTGGATTAGTAAATGAGGAACTAATCGTAGATTGTAACTGCGAAGAATGAGGCAGAACTCATGAATGGATGTGGAGTTTTTAGGGGACCATGTGGTCACGTAGTTGTGTTCAGAGAGGCTGAACGTATGTGTACCGTGGCGGCAAGTGTTAGTGGTCCGTTGTCCGTAGATCTCCTGTGCGGGAACGACAAGCTGTGTTAATTTGCACAGGTTAGAGAGCGCATTCTTATTCACATGCAAGTCTGTCACTTCCCCGACTTAACAAGAAGTACCCTAAACAAGTTAGTCTCCCCCAAACATCAGCCCGCAACTCTGGCGCCCGAGCGCGGATCTGATAGAAATTGGCACCTTGACATAGGTGTTTGGAAACCGACTGAACATTTACAACAAGGTTACTTTAGGGTTAAAGTGAGCCCCCTAACACTAAAGGAAGTACGTAGCGTCCTTCCTGACCTAATGCTGATATTTACACCTCATTAAATATTAATTGACTACCAATAGACTAGACTCCGCAGACTAGCTGTGAGTTGCCAGGGACACTTATTGTGTAACCAAACAATGACACGGGATCCCAAACTAATCTTTAACAATTTTAAAGGTATGCCTAGTATTTCAAACACAGATCTGTAGGACTCTGATTGGCAACACTACATAAAAACCTAAGAATTATTAATACTGATATTTACAAAGTGGCACACCAGCAGAGAAAACCCAACTTATATTTGAGCTGGCTGCATCACCTAAAATAGCTGGTGAGGTGAATCTTAATACTGGCATTTAGGGCGTTACCTAAAGAGGATTAAGATTAGATTTTAAGATTCTAAGTTAGTTTAAGCCTCCCTGACCGCTACAAAGAGAGCGTATCGAAGAGGGGTAGGAGGAAGGCACCATTTAGTATGGAGTTAAGGGAACGTGGAATCTATGCAGTAAAGCACAGAAACGATAAGATGAGAAAGGAGTTCATGAAACAAGACCAGAGTTGAAGGAAAAACCAGAGGATCAAGATTGTAACTGCATTAACTATGCCACCATGTTTATGAGCCTATAATTAATTCACTCATAATCCCGCAAATCCTTCATAGTTGCCTGGGTCAAAATCACACAATAGAGACCTATAGGTTAAATCTTTGCCTACATTGCAGCTACCAATAAAGTTTAATTTAAATGCAGTAGAAAACAATACAAGTAAATAATAACACGTAAATAAGAACATTATACAAGCACTCATACATAGCTAAGTTCACTATTAAGTTTGGCTAGAAATTGTCTGTCATTAATTGAATTGACATTCACAAAGCTGAACTAAATTGACCCAATGATTATTGAAGGGGTGTTTAAATATGCTATTTAACTTTAAAGACCTGGAGCACAAGGTGACTACTGATTTGCTGGGAGCAAGCAAGATATGACAAACAAACAAAATGGCTCCGTTCACTTTGAACACTCTCCCAAAACGGTTAGAACACCAATCACAATGAAATAAAATAATCTTAACTTAATTACACAAGGCACGTATTAAAAACTAACTCAACCTAACTTAGTTAAAAACATCGATGTCTTAAGAACCTACCACAACGATAACACCGTTCACAAACACGAAGAATATTCAATTCTCACCAGCGGAGCTCAAAGCATGGCACGACACGCTCGTTGGGGTTCAGCGTATGAATCAGACCATGGTTATGGTTCTCGCGTGTTTTGCCACACGAGGACGTGGGGGAAATTATATTTCAATGAAAATATTTTCGGACATATTTTTAATAGATTCAAGGGTTTTAATAACTAAAATAAGTGATGATAATTTATGAAATGTATGTGTTCTTCGAATTAGCTTCTCCTATTTCGAATTTAATAATTTGTAAAATTCAAGCTCGTGTGTGAGCCAAGCGTACACTACAAATTCCCTTCAGCAACTTGGGACCATTTCTTAAATTCAGAGCAAGAACATGATCACCGACACCGACATCAAATTGAGTTACACACATAGGCTTAGACCTGGACAGAGAACATTTAGGATTAATTCTATCTCTAAAAGGAACAAATTTACGGTTGTTAGGCGCAACAGAGGGAGCAACTTTTGTGACACTCTGAGGAAACAATGTGATTGAAATAACGCTTTTGCTAGACGGGATTTGAACGATTCTGGAGAAGAGAGTTTTTTTCAAGAGGTCTTTGATGACCTTTACTCCCCTCTCATCTTGATCATTGTTGGCTGGAGAATAGGGCGGAGGTATGAGGGGCCCAATGCCATGAGAAATTAGAAAATTTTAAAAGTCTTGGAATGAAAAGTTAGAAGCATTGTCACTTACGAGTACATCACACAACCCGTTTCTGCTGAAAATCATTTTCAAAGCATCAATAGAATCTGACACACTCGTGGATGGTACAACTTGGCATTCAATCTATTTAGATAATGCATCTACAGCAATGAAAACAATATTGTTTTGGTCGAAAAAGTGATCAACATGAATACGTTCAAAAGAACGAGAAGGAGTAGGCCATTCTTCGTTTCCAGACTTAGGTTTTGCTCGATTAAATTGGCATTAAGGGCAACTTTTTACGATGTCTTCAATTATTTTATCCATTCCGGGAAACCAAATTGCAGATCTGGCCTACAACTTCATGCCACAAATGCCAGGATGTCCTTCATGAAATGTTTCAAGAATTAAACTACGTGATGACTTGCGAATTAAAACCCTTTCTTTATAAAGTATACAACCTTTCATGATAGTCATCTGAGGTAGCAGGTTCTTAAATTTAGACAAATTAGGATTTGGTTTAGGAGGCAGGCCAACTTTTATGTATTGTTTGAGTTGACATAGTTCACCATCCATATCAGTCTGAGTTTTTATATTTTTGCACGTAATAGGAGTTTTATTGAGAGAGTTCCTTGCAAAGATCATTTCGTACAGTTCTAGTTCTGTTACAGTTGTGGGTTGAGGGAGCCTACTAAGACAATCGCTATTTACGTTACATTTACTTTTAGAATAGCTGAAAACATAGTCAAACATGGGAAAGTTTGAGATCCCATCTATGAATAAGAGCGGAACAATTGGGAGGTACGCCTATGTAATGTGCAAAAAGTTTACAAAAATGTTTTTAATCATTAAGAATAAGGAACTTGGCACCATGAATAAATTTCTTGAATTTTTCGACGCCACAAACAACACTAAGGTTTGTTAAGTTCTGGTCCACGTCGGGTTTCCAGAGACTTTGAGTTAGTTGTTATTCGCAAGGGTCACCAGACGCCGGGACAGGCGTCAATTAAAATGCGATAATTAAATGAAGGAATACTGGAATGCATGGCCACCATGGTTCAGAAGGAGTGAGGCTCGTGTGGCTCTAAGGCGCCACTATAGTCAATGTATTTACCCAACCACTGATTCGAAGGTAAGTGAGAGACTGGTACGCTCAGCTGGTCAGATTTATTGGAAGTTGCTGTACTGCGTGCAAGCTGGTGTCTTGAGTCTCCGAAGGTTTCTTGGGGTCCAATCCGGATAGCAGAGCTTCGAAGCGGTGTCTTCCCGGGACAGGTTGTTCCTGTGAGGGGAGAGAGTGATTGTGAGTGTGCACTTCGGATATGTGAGAGGTGGTAAGCCTCAACTACAGGGCACCCTGGAATGGCAGCGGATCGAGAGGCAAGGTGGGTAACCAGCTGGTGAAACCTAAGCAGTGGCGTGTGAAATGGAGGTGCTAGACGCAACCCGTAAATTAAGTTAATTAAATTAACGAAGAAGAAGGAGGCAGCCTCTGTGAGAGGATGCAGAGTTTAGAGGACCGTGTGGTCAAAAACTGCGTTCAGAGTGTTACTGAACGGTTATGTCTACCATTGTTTGGTACCTCTCATCAGTTGCTAAAGGGGGTGACTGAGGAGATGGTCGGTAGTGTGGGGTGGTGCAGTGTCTCGTAGGTCTCCTGTGCGGGAACAGTAGGCTGGGTTACTGTGCACAGGCTAGAGAGCGTATTCTTATACACATGCAAGGCCGTCACAATCTAAGTATCGCAAGGAGAACCCTGAACAAGTTAGTCTCTACCATACTCAGATCGCAGCTCTGGCGCCTGAGTGCAAGTCTGAGATATATTAGCACCCTGACATGGGTGTCTTTTTAGAAACTAAATGAACAAATACTCTTTATGTGAAGACTTTTGCAATCACTGGCAACAATCCAGGGTTAAGATTAAGTGGCTAAGTCTATTTCCAGTTCAGCAAAGGAACATGAACTAATTCTAAAAATAATGAGAGATTTTATCACAATACAAAAATGACGTCCAATCTCCACTCATCATGCTGCTGTATTTAAACTACGAACTTCCCAACTGATTGTCAGTTGAGCAGTGGACTTAAGGGATCTGTTCACTCAATGTAGTAAATGAAAATTGATTGCTCGACTTTGCCGCTAAATAATTTACACAGCTAAAATTGCAGTGAAATTTTAAGCATGGCTAATAAATTTTAAGTCTAAAATATACTAAGCTTCAGAGACTGGCTGTGAGTTGGGTGACTGCAGCTAAAGATTGTTTACCTAAACTAATGACGCAGCATGCGAATCTAGTTTATCAAATTTAGCTAGGAGCCTAATATTTACAATAAGGATTTTCAGGTTGAGTTAGCTATATTACATTCAAAACTAAGTGGAAATTATAACTAACCTAATACTGAATTTACTGGATGGCACAACAACAGAGAATTCTAACTTATATTTACAAACCTACAAATAATTGACTCAGCACTTTGTGAGAAGGCACCAGTGAGCAATTGATTAATTCAAACCTACAAACAATTGACAAAGTATTTTGTGGGAGGGCACCAGTGAGCAATTGATTAATTCAAACCTACAAACAATTGACTAAGCATTTTGTGAGAAGGCACCAGTAAGCAACTAATTATAAGTGAAAAAATTCTAGATCGTATTTACAAACCTACAAATTCTGCCTAGCAGCTCTGAGTCACAGCATAATAATGAGGAAAGGCATCTGTTTCCTTGTAATTGTAAGTGGCACTGCCCACTAACATACTTGCTTTACTGATGCAGAACACAGAATCTGTTTTCAAATTCCTGAGGTAAATATGGAAAATTAAACAACATTTAACTAGTGCACAAAACACAATGGACAAGATGGCACATAGAAACTTCTAACACAACCTCTGTATCGTTCAATTTCCAGGCGCAATTAAGAATCAATTAATTTCTTAACTTAAAAGTCCTTATCTAACACAGTAACACACACAACAATGGAAATTGAAGTCTCACCAGTCAGGAGCTTGAACAAGATCTACCGACACAATTAGGTTTAGTTTGAGAGTGACACTGGAAAGACGCAATGGTTCCCGACGCTGGTGCCACACGAGGGCGCCGATGGAAATTGAGTGTCAGTGAAAATATTTTCGGGTAATATTTTTAATAGATTTAAGGGTTTTAGAGATTGAAATAGTGCTAGAAAATAATGAAAATGTATGTGCTCTTTAACTTAGATTTTCCTGAGACGAAATTAATAATTTGTGAAATTTAGGCTCGTATGGACCCTGAGAGTCCACCACAGGTTCTCTCTTTCGCTGTTAGAATATTTTCGCTCTGCATCACTTAAAGATCTTGAAGCAAAATGAACAAGACACCAATCACAAGAAGAACCAACGCGTTGCACGAGTACGGCAGCAACCCCATAGCCAGAACTATCAGTTTCAAGAAGAGTTTCATGGTTGGGATTTAACAATTTTAGAGGTTGATGCGAACGAAAGATCCCCTTGATTAAATGGTCACTTTTATCCTGTTCTGGAGTCCATTGGCAAAGTACATCTTTCTTTAGTAGCAAATACAGAAGATGCATGACATGAGAAAAGTTAGGTACAAAACCACTATAAAAATTACACAATCCAATGAATGCTTGCAATTGTTTGAGATTTTTAGGAACAAAAGCATTGAGAATTGCATCTACTTTCCCAGAATTAGGGTGAACACCTTTGTTATCGAAAACGAACCCTAGCTAAAACACATGATCATTTAGAAAGGCACATTCAGAGAGATTTAAGCGAATTCTAGCATTTTTGAGGACAGACACGACTTTGTCAAGAACTTTCGAGCGAGAATCAAAAGAAGAGGGCAAAATGAGTAGATCATCCTGGTACGCAATGATATTATCGATGCCAGAAGGAGTTTTATTCGTAAACGCTTGAAAATTGCCGGACTTGCAAGCAAACCATAGGGTAAGTAATTGTACTTAAAAAACCTTCCGAGGTGTTAAATGGTCGTAAACTTTTTTGATTCCTCGTCCAAAGGAATTTGCAGAAACGCATTTGTCAAATCAATTTTGGAGAAAAATTTTGCAGGGCCGACTTGAGAAATTACATCATCAATAACAGGTAGGACGGATTGAACAGGATTCAACCAATTGTTAACGGAGGCTGAAAAATCTTCACAGATTCTTACACTGCCGTCAGACTTTTGAACAAGAATGGCAGGAGATGCCCATTGGCTATCATACACTTTAGAAATTTAACCCCTTCTCTGCAAGCGCTCCAGTTTGGTCTTGACAGAGTCTTTTAGTCGTACAGGAACAGGGCCTGCTTTACAAAATGCAGGAACTGAATTAGGCAACACATCAAGATGAACGGTATTTTTAACGTTAGACTGTCAATCAGATGACATGTAAGAATCAAATTTCGAAGACAAGCTTCTCGGCAAACCAAAAGAATCTGTTTTGTTTACAGAGTCACATTGATCAGGGATGAAAACTTTTACTTTAAGTCTAGAACAAATGTCTCGGCCAAGTATGCTGATTCAATCATCTTTCACAAGGAGAAACTTATGATTAAAACTAAGGTCTTTACAACTAATGATTACTGAAGATTGACCAAGCAAATTTACTTAGCCACAACTGTATCCGAGCACTTTACTACACGTAGGATTTATAACAGCACCAATAGCAAATGCATCACTTTTACGTATGGTCGAGACTACACTGCCATTGTCAATAAGAAATTTAACAGGTTTACCATTTAAGGGGACCTTCTACTCTGGACTATCTAATTTACCAAATTTTACAAATTGCCCTCTTAACCTTACTAGTGTAACTAAGTTAACGAAACTGAATACAGATGTGTAAAATTGAATTCTGAACACAGTTTCTTTTATAAAAATTTCCGATTTTTACCATAGGAGAAAAGTTATTGTGCGAACATGAGAAAAATATATATACTTGCGCAAAACTTTTGACACTCCGCAATTTCTTTACGAATAAGCGTGATTTTGGTCTCATTCGACGCGGAAGGACTGTAGGAACCTTGTGAAGTAGGATTTTTTTTAAATTTCGAACTAGAAAAAAGTTATTGTTCCACATGTCCAACATGTATAAAAAATCCAAAAAATGTCAGTTTTTCCCAATAAAAATCTATTTGTAGTTCAAATAGAATTCCGCTTCGCTTCGCTGTTTCCGCCGTCAAACCGCGTCGAATGAAACCAAAATCACGATTCTACGTTGAAAATTGTAGAAGGGGTGTGGTTTGGCGCAAAATTATATATACAAATTTGTTCGTACAATAACTTTTTTCTATTGCAAAAATCGAAAATTTTTATGGAAGAAAATTTGTTTAGAATTCAGTTTTACTTATTTGAATTCATTTTCGTTCACCTGGTTGCAACAGAAATTTGCAATCTGAGATTGGAAAAAGTAATCTAGGATTTTTCTGGGGAAGAAATTTTTCGGTTATATGTAACAATGATTTTTTTTCTAATTCGAAATTCAAAAAAATCCTTCGTCACCAGGTCTCTAGTCATTCCGCCTCGAATGAAACCAAAATTACGCTTCTACTTAAAAAATTGTTGGGTGTCATAGGTTTTGCGCAAGTACTGTACATACATTTTTCTTATGTTCGCGCAATATTTTTTTCCTCATATTGAAAATTTTATAGAATTGAATTTTACACATCTGTAGGCATTTTCGTTCCCCTAGGTGCGACAGAAATGTTTACAGTGAAATTTGAAACGTTAGGTCAAGTCCTGGGTAGTAGGTGCCCTTAAATGGCATTTCAACATCGTAGGCTCTTTGGTAACGGGAATCATAGTGGTGTTGATTCTAAAAAATGAGAATCATTCAAGTAATTTTTGTGTACATCAGAGAAATTATGAACAGAGTTACCGTCACAAGTATCGTTCCTAGGTTTCTGTAGAGTGACTTCGTTTTTTCGCTGCAGAGACTCGCGTGAACTCTGCGTTGAAAAATCTTCTCTTCCAATGTCGCCATGATAACCGCACCATTCCGGCTGCACCCTGCAAGTGCGGGCTGAGTGAAATTCTCCACGTGTAGGCTTAGCTGGAGGAGACCGTGCTGCAGTCGTAGATTTGCAAACTTTAGAAATGTGGCCTATCATTTTACATGTATTACACTTCAATTTCAAAGCATAGCAATTCTTTGCAAGTTGCTTCTACTTAGGGACGCAACGTGTGCATAGGTAGTTCAGTGGTAATTTTTCTGGCATGAAAAACGATGAAGATGAATCCTCACGAACAATATCGTGGGCGTCGGAACTAAAATGTTCGATGAGTTTTGCATGTTTAACACATTCGTCGTTGAACGATTTTCGATCACACTTCTGTTGAACTGCACTGAGAATTTACGACGAACGTAGACCAGCAACGAAAGCATCTCTCAAAAGACGATCACGACAACAATTATCGTAGTTGCACGCAGATGATGAGTCATTTAACGTCTTAGCATAGCTTTCTATGGATTCATTAACACCTTGATTTTCGTTTAGAAATGTAACAGACGCGCCGACAATCGATTTCTTGATCTCAAATTGCTGGATTAGTTTTTCTTCTACTTCATCATACGTAGCATCAGCGAGTAACGTAGGCTTAATTCTTTGTTGTAGATCAGTAATGTTTGCAGGCAAAGCTTTGATTAAAATACTAGCTTTTTTACAGCAATTGTTTCCCGCCTTCTGAAGAGAGTAAGCACACTGCACTTTAAATCTTTGCAGGAATTCACACACTGTTTCCACTTCAACGTCGAATGAAGGACAGCTAACTGTAGAATACGCCAACTTGGTTTCAGAGCCCTTTTAGGTTTCAGAACAAAAGGTTCAAATTTACGTCGGAGATTCGAATTCTTCGTCGCCAAACCATGTTGTGTAGTTTCTTTTAACACAACATGAGGTTTAATTAGCTGTAGCTGCAAACAACAGTTTCAGTAGCTTTAGACTGCCAAAGCAGCAGTAAGGAAACACTCCGGTACGCACGTATTGGTGTACTGAGCTCCGTCGGTTACAGATTTCCTCTTAAAACCAGCCGTGCCCGGAAGTCAGGCAAGAGCGCATAACAATACATTTCGGGACCTCGTAAAGGAGGAGCGCGACATCAGCTTCCGGAGCTCGTAAAGGAGGAACACAACAGCAGCTTCCGGAGCTCTAACTCGCAAAACCAGTGCCACATTATAACGACGCATATTTTAAGATCCAACAACCCAATCAAACATTGGATCTTTGTCTACACCTCAAGGTTAATTTTATTCTCGGTTTTCTACAGGAGTGCTGAAGAATGTTGCTTATCGATAGCCATACTGACCTCTTCACTTCGAATTTCTTAAAGTTATTCACATTAGAAATTTTTCGTGGAGGATATTTCGTTTCAATATCCTTTGTAAGCAAATTTAAACCTACATTATTAGGGCCATTTTTGGAAAGATAGAAGCACAAAACCCAAAATTTGGTGCATTTGATATAAATTTTCATTTATGCAAATATTCTATCATTAGTCTCAGTGTCATCCATACTCATGGGAATATCTTTTGACATTAAATTCCTAAATTTTTCCCTCTTCTACTTAAGTTTATGTGGAATTCGACCCGCGCCGTTGTAGTTGATATTTGATTTCGCCCAGTGCCAATGAATTTTTTTTTCAAAGCTAGAAACCTCTTTCCGTTTTTTTTTCAAGCATTTTCTAAACCTTGGACCTGACGATTTGTCTTTTGCTCATGCGTATTTTCTCAAAATAAGCTTTTGTGTTACCTTTCTTTTTCTATTTTTTCATTTATATGTTCCACCATTGAAATGCTTATTCGTCCACTTCGGTTGGTTTTGTAATAATCCGCATATTATGTTTATTTGACCAGGTCATTTAGGCCCTAACGCATTTGCCCACGCCACGATTTCCGTGGTAAATTTTTCGTACAGGCTAATGTATTCTTCTTGAGGTTATGTCATTCTGAACGTATTTGCTTCGGCGTCTCAACCCATTCTTTCAGAATGCTCAAGTATTCAAAATTTTTTCAAATTTTGTTCCAGATCAACAAGCTTTTACGGTTCGCCCACTTTATCATTAACGTTGTCAATCAGAGTATTTACGGGCTTATATTCCATTTCATTCTTTTCAATTTGTAGCTATAGGTAAAAAATATTTGTTCTGGTGTTTTTTAAACTGATTGATTGATCAATTAAGTGATAATAAGATCTTGAATCGTTCCACGAATGTATTCTCGGAAAAAAAAATTATGCTCCTCCGCTATGATATTGCTCTGGAATTTTTTATGGTCAACGTTCTATACGTCATGGTCTAGTTCGATGTGCGTCCGGCCTACCGGCATGCCAAATTTCGACCGCGCTGCGCGAACGGTAATTTGAACGCATTCTTCCTCCCTAAAAACAGGGTAAAAATAGGGTTAATTTGCCGCAGCTCTAGTTTCATGTATAATGCAGGTGTCACGAAACAAGGATGCGGCTGGCGCCTCCCTGTATTCGTAGTGAGAGATTTAAACCTCATGGTAGAAGAAAAAAAGGAAAATTCAGAGCAGAAGAAACACAGAAGGAGAAATGATAGAACAGGAGAAAAATAGAGACATAGTAGCTCCTGATCTGCTCATCCACTTCAGTACCTCAGATCAACACCTGAAAATAAAACAGCTACTTGAGCATTTATGATTAGTTTATTTTTAAAAAAGCGTATGAACACGTGAATGGCGTGAAGCATCCTAGACACACATAAAAAGACTTACGGAACCCAATCTTAGTGGAAATACTTCGCGCGCAACTCTGTAACGCAAACACAACCGATGAACCTTAGCAAGAAACACATCCTTCACAATTCCAGGCGATAGTGACGCGCGCGAATAAGCACAAAGCACGGGATTGCAAGTATCTCTTGGCGCCTGTAAACCTTGCCCCGCTCAGCCGCCTTTTTCACTTCCCTGATGTAGCTGGGTAGACGGCTAGGCAATGACGCCTTTGTTCGGTGTGCGCCATCTTGTGACACTGCGAGGCAGCCCCAAGCTGCGTTTCCACTCAAACCCTGAGAACAAGGAGCGCTCTATTTAATTTGTCCCCTTAAGCCTTCATTCACTGTAATTGATGGTTAACAAACCCCTTAAAATTTCTCGAGATTCCCCACTAGATTCCTACTGAACACATTTATTTTCCACCTAAATGCAGAAAAATAAAACACCAGAAGTTTAGAATCCCATTTAACATGAATTCCCTCTGAGAAATGATAAAATAATTATTTTACCCTACATTAAAAATGAAACTCAAAACGCCCTGTTTGCGAACAACACTTGATTAAAACACAAAGCACAAATTGGTATTCTGATTGATTTGATATTCAAAAATGAAAGTCACAGCGCTCCGCTTGAGAATAACAATTGACTCAAAAAAATACACAAATATTGCCCTTCAATACGAACACGAATATTCTGATTCCCATTTTACTCCCCATATTCAAAATAAAATCAAAACACCCCGCTTGAGAACAACCGTTGAACAAAAACACAAAGACTGGCGTTACTCGATGACACTTCCTAACACGTAAAAGCATGCTCACCTCCCCTTGTAGATTTCTGAGCCTTCATCTTGCACGGAACCAGGCAAATGCCGAAATAGACCGGCTCTTCCCCTTGCTATGCTTTTATAGTTCCCCCACGACTGACGCGCACTGTGGGCTGTGCGGGAGGCCCGCCAAAATCCTTGATCTCCCATTGGTTCGTTCTTAAACCATCGTTCCCATACTTGTAGAGAGTGAAATTTAATTCTTTACTTCTCTATGCTATGGATTCATGTTGCAATCGGTTCTTTATGTATGTAGCCTAACGCACTAGCTCTACATATTGCTCCTGTCTCTCGCAAACCCCTCCCTTCTCTTGATGATACTCATCCCTATTCCCCTCTCTGCGGACCACGAACGCGCCCGGCTGTTTCACGCGCTTTTGCTGCTTGGCGACGAATACATATATGTTACTCACCTACCATTTATCATTACACATGTAAAATCGCAAATTTAGTCTCAAATAAAGCTAATAATTTTTTCTGTTACAATCACTCAAAAAAATTTTTTTGTCTGGGAAGGGGAGTGAGCGGAGCTCACTTCTCTCTTTACCCCCCTCATGTGGCCCATTCTTTTAAAAATATGCCAATTTGCCGCAGCTCTAGCTTCAGATATAATGCATGTAAAATCACAAATTTAGTCTCAAACTGAAGCAAATTTTTTTTCTAACTGTTAAAACCCCTCAAAATTTTCTTTTTTTTGGGAAGAGGAGGAACGGAGCTCCGTTTAGCCCCCCTCATTTGGTCTAGTTTCCTAAAAATATGTCAATTTGCCGCAGCTCTAGTTTCATATCTAATGCATGTGAAATCACAAATTTAGTCTCAAATTAATGGTAATACTTTTTTTAACTGTTACAATTATTCAAAATTTTCTTTTCTGTCTGGGAAGGGGGGAGAGGGGAACAGATATTCTGTGCGTTTCTCAAGATGGCGAACAGCGATGACGACGACGACACATTTTTTCTTTTTTAGGTTGTCATATAGCCTAACAAAGATAATATTATTAGTAGTAGCAATTGTGGCCAATCCCACAGGACATAGCAATATATTCATCATGAATGAGCAAAGACAACACATCATTCGAAATAGTAATGACACAAGCAATATCAAAAAAGGCAAATAATTCACTCACCTCGTAGATGCCTTACAACTCAATTTACTTAACTACCAGACATGTGGCCAGCAAGAGTAGAGCGGAGATAGGTGGGAATACATAGAAAAGAGTAGAGTAGAGCTGGTATTAGTAATTAGAAATAATTAGAGTAGATACTTTACATTAGGTAATTTATGTACAACACACTCAGCCAACATTTACTGTTGTTGGGCCTGAGACCTATAGAAGACTGGCTGCGATTGTTGCTGTCATGAGCGTTACCAACTTTTGGTCTGTCTAACTTGAACTTACATTTCCCGTTACATTACACCCCTCCCTCCTTAATTAGAAACCCCTCTTGTAACCCTATACCCCCTTATTGTATCTAGTCAATCCTAAAGGTCCAATCTCACCACAGGCTTCAGCGCCCGGTTAGACCTGCGCGAGATACTAGCACTTGGAGGCTCGTGCATCATTGACTCCTGGGTGGGAATCGAATAGTCAGGTGTTTCTGGGGCGGGTTCATTAGTCGGAGGTGACGGGTGTGGATTTTGAGCAGGTTGTGGAATCAACACGGTTTCCTCAGTCGGTTGCTCCATAGGTTCAGGGATGGCGTTCTAGCAGGTAATAACTTGGTCCTGGTGTCGACGAACGACCTTTCCCCCCTTCAGTTGGCCCTTGTAGGATACCGGGCCCGTTTTCTCAACGGTGATGGCAGGAGTCCATTTTGGGGACCCCGGCGTGTATTGACGAACAATCACAGGTGACTCCGGTGGAATGTCAACCGTGCGAGACCCTGGGTGGTATCTTTTCTGAGCGTCGTGGCGTTGAGCGACTTTGGACGCGATTGCTTCTGACTGCCAAAGTGGATCAAGACGAGAGCGAACTTTCCTGCCTCACATCAGCTCGGCGGGCGTAACACCTGTTGTCGTGTGGGGTGTTAGCCGATAGTTGAACAGAAACCTGTCTAGTGCTAGGCGTAGGGGTTACGTGGACTTTCGTATATTCTTCTTGAACGTTTGTACCATACGCTCTGTTTGTCCATTAGTTGAAGGATGGTATGGTGCGCTTGTGACATGCCGCATACCACATGCCTTCACGAATTCTTGGAATTCAGCCGATGTGAAACACGTTGCGTTGTCCGAAACAATTGTTACCCGAAATCCAAACGTCGGAAAAGTGTGTTTCTGGCACCAGATCGTTTCGCTAGAGGTTGTAGTGGTTGTGGGAAAATTTTCAACCCACTTAGAGTGTGCGTCCACGATCACTAGATGGTATTTTCCATTCATTGGGCCCGCGTAGTCGATGTGTATGCGATGCCAAGGCTTCGCCGGCCATTCTTACGGATGGAGTTCAGTTTTCGTCGATGCAGCTTGAGTGGTCAGGCACTCTCTGCATGACTAAGTCGTTTCTTCTAGATCTTTCTCCAGAAGGGGCCACCATACATAACTGTGAGCTAGTTCCTTCATCCTGGATGATCCTGCATGGCCAGAGTGAAGTTCATCCACAATAGCTTGTCTGAGGGCTAGGGGCACAATTTTTCTTGCTCCCCAGAGCCCACAGCCATTTTGTGTGGACAATTCGTCTCTCCTACTAGTGTACGGAGCGAGATCGGGGTCCCCGATTACCGTCGAAGTCCAGCCTACCTGGCAGTATTTGAATGCCTTCGAAAGTACTGGGCTCCTTAGGGTGCCGTCGCGAATGTGGGTGCTGGTGACCGGAGCTGACTCAAGGAAGTTTACTAGGGACGTCCAGTCCACTGGAATGGGCGTGGCTTCCTCCAGAGTTGTCAAAGGTAGACGACTGAAAGCATCAGCCGTGCCCAACAGCACGCCAGACCGGTGACGCAAGGGGAACTTGTAGGATTGCAGCAGAAGAGCCCACCTCTGAATGCGCCCGGATGCCATCGGAGGGATGCTTCTACCCGGATCAAATAGTCCTAGTAAAGGCTTGTGGTCGGTGATCACTGTGAAGTCCTGTCCCCACAGCTAGCAATGGAAGTTTCTGAGTGCAAAAACCATAGCCATGGCTTCTTTCTCAGTCTGGGAGTAGTTACGCTCGGTTGCTGTTAGGGTTCGGGAGCCGAAATAGACGAGACGTTCAATTCCATCAATAAGGTGACACAGCACCGCTCCCACACCATACGCACTACTCTCAGCCACTACCACTTTGGGTAGGTTAGGGTCAAAATGGATCAAGGTCTGGGAGTCTAGAAGGGCTTGTTTAGATTTATGGAATGCTCTCTCCTGACTTGCTTCCCATTTCCAAGTGGTTTTATCCCTCAGTAAGGCATTTAGGGGCTCCAGCATAGTTGCAGATGATTATAGAAATTTCCTGTAGAAATTTAGTAACCCAAGGTAGGCTATCAGTTGGGTCACATTAGTAGGAGCTGGTGCATTCTAGATTGCTGCTACCTTCTCTGCAGTGAGGTGCAATCCATTCTTGTCGATTTAATATCCAAGGTAGGATACATGTGGCACTCCTATTTGGCATTTGGCCATTTTCAGTTTTAGCCTTGCCTCCTGTAGTTTAGATAAGACTTGATGGAGACGCTTGGAGTGCTCTTGCTCATTAGTAGCACTGATGAGTACATAATCGAGGTAGCAGAACACTCGTGTGAGGCCCTGTAATAGTCCTTCCATAGCACGCTGAAAGATTCCGGGAGCCGAAGCTCAGTCTATTGTAAGCAAACAGACCTCTATGGGTGTTGATCACGGTGAGCTCCTTAGATTCATCGTCCAAAGGTAGTTGGGGGTAAGCTTGGGACATGTCTACCCAGGTAGCAAAATTTATTGGCCTAATATTGAGCCAATATACAGTCTCAACATTGACTGGATATTCAAAATGAACATTGGGGCAATACCTTATTCTGGAAAATTCGGTTGATATTGGAAAAATATATTGGCCCAATAACAATATTGTCATCAACCCAATGTCAACTAATTA
>JACJUY010010466.1:0-24303 GCA_014220935.1 Platorchestia sp. MABIK
TTTAGCCTGCACTCCCTCGATAGAAGTTACAACGGCGGTTTTGATTGGTACGGTATTTTTATGTGAAGTACAGCCTGAGCAATTGGGGTGGCATATCACAAATGAATGTTCTAAAAATTTTATACCGATTTAGTGGTATTTTCGGAATTCCCATGTGCGTTGTAGAAACTTCTAGATTTTCTTCCGTCAAGGTTTTTTCCGAAATTGAAAACCTCGACGTGTGAATGGTATTTGAGGAAAGATAGCAATTGAGTTGAATATTACAAAACTGAAACAAATGACTGCGCGACGGCATGCTAGCCCAAATCCCAGCGCGCGCATCAGCTCCATTCTGACGCACACGTGGGTCTGGTGAGATTGATGGCTTGGGATCATTATCTCATTTGGCGGGACTTGGCTATCATACGAGCAATTTGTGGCGATTTTTATCTCCCCTTTACCAGGAGCCTATTGGTGACATTGTCGTCTGTATCATATGAATACATTGTTTATTCCATGAATTGTACCGCACGATGGAGACGTACCAGCACAATGCCTGTATTTTGGGCTGCTGCTGCCTACATCGGGTGTGCGAGGAAATTTTATCTAAATACCATGAATGAAGGAAAAATATCCAACTGCGAAATTTTATGGAGATCGAAATCATCGAATGAAGGTGATCATAGAAGTCGTGATCACAAGAACAAAGTTAATCTTGGTTTATGATTAAAAACACCGGTGGAATGTAATCTCATCGTTCATGATTGCGAACTTGACCGTGCGAATTCATTCAAATTCTAAGTTACTTAGGCTCACAACAAGTTTAAGTCGGCTTTTCTATTATATTTTTTAGAGAATATAAAAGTAATTTTCCCGATATCGGAGGGATGACTCCCAACTCAACATTTTCAGGTCTATTGTGAACGCAGTCGTTTGCCGCACTGGTGCTGTGAGAAATTCGCTCCAAATCGTTGAGAAGATTTTAGCTTCACTCCCCTGTACAATTTCCGGAAGTGTTCCTTTCATTCTACACGAAAAGCCTGGAGAGCGGTCTACTTGAATCAAGAACTTGTGTAGTGAAGTCGACATTATAACTGAGTTTAAAATGTTCTGATGAATTAGTTGCTTATTGTTACCGATGTCACGATATAGAAAAAAACTAGTGTTTTTATAAATAAAACCTACAAGTTCAATCGCAATGGCGCTGTAATGTTGAATCATCATTCGCAGAGTGGCGCTGTAATGTTGAATCATCATTCGCAGAATTATATTTAAATAGCCCACTAACACACAGGAACTCGAGGCCTTTATCCATATTAAAATCATGACACCTACTCCACATTAGTTTCGAAAAGGAAAATGTTTGAAGTAACACTTAACGTTGAAGCAAATATAAACAAGATATTCAGATGGGATGAAAAGAGTGAAGACGATCAAACTATCATCTACCTGTTGAGTTCATCCCAATTATGCCATTATCCTCAAGATCGTATACCATGACAAAGTCGAGATAGGAATATTAGGCTGAAAACTCCTTCACAAATAAACGTGGCTGTGAGTACAGTAATAATAAGCTATGCAGGATGCGATTATTAGCCCTAAAGGATACTATGAACAGAGAAAAATGCTGCTTCAAGTTCATGTTAAGGCGCTCTGTGAAGACGTTCATTGGCCAGACTTCTACTTTGAGGCCAATCGAAGATCCACAAGCAGAGAAACCCACTTCAACCCGGCTTTTGCTGTTAAAATATTTAATTTGTTGTTGATCATATTATTTGTGAAGCTGTAAAAATACACTCACCACTGGGGAAAAGGGGATGAAATGTAAGGGAAGCTCCGTTCTCACCCCTCCCAGACATAAAAAAATTCTGAGTAGGTTTTAAGGTTAGAGAAAAGTGTTAGCTTTAAATCGAAAGTAAACTCGTGTTTTTTGGAGTATTAGGTGAGAATCTAGAGCCTGGGCAAGTTGACATATTTTCAGAACGGAGCGCGTAGTGGGGGAAAAGGGAGCTCCGCTCCTTCACCTCCCAGAGAGAATAGAAAATTCTGAGTACTTTAAAGGCTAGAGATTGAACAAAGATTCATCTAGAGATTAAACGTCATTAAACAAACATTCCTCTTATGCATGTGATATTAATGTGCATTTTTCTATTGCAGGATCAGATTATTCTCACACAGAAATATCTGACTGTTCAGTTGGTCAAGAGCTGAAAGTGTCTACTTGGCTCTAAGAGTGTCACTCCCATTATGTTGAGCAGCAAGCCGTCCCTGTGACAGTCTACAGTGGATCTGGACAATCGCCAAAAGTCAACCTCAATCTTGGTGAGAGAAGTTGATATAATGCGTTGTGTATTATTGTAGTTTTAAAAAATATCTAAGTACCGGTAAATCGCTAAGCTACCTCAGTCGCTTGATATATCAATAAACCAACAGAGCGACATGATCATGCAATATGCACTCTACTGACACAATTAATCCCTTCAGCAAATTATAATACATGGTTTAAATTTAATGCAACATGACGCTATATTGCAGTTACTGTTAGCATGGTTGGTCCTCGGAGAATAAATGATTTGATTTAATTATTTTTGCATTTCCCATTTTGTTAAAGACCATATTTTCTCATCGGAGAAAGAAAACGTCGATCCAGCACCTAACACTGCAGTTACAGAGCCTATCGCTGTAGTTACAGAGCCTATCACTGTAGTTACAGAGCCTGTCACTGTAGTTACAGAGCCTATCACGGTAGCCACAGAGCCTATCACTGTAATTACAGGGCCTATCACTGTAGTTACAGAGCCTATCACTGTAGTTACAAAGCCTATCACTGGAGTTACAGGGCCTGTCGCTGTAGTTACAGAGCCTATCGCTGTAGTTACAGAGCCTATCACTGTAGTTACAGAGCCTATCACTGTAGTTACAGAGCCTATCACTGTAGTTACAGAGCCTATCACTGTAGTTACAGAGCCTATCACTGTAGTTACAGAGCCTATAATTGTTAAAATTTCTTACACATGGAACCATAACAAATCCCGTGTATTGATTAAGATGGAGATGTCTGTAAAAATAATTTCCTCCCCTCCTGTAATTCCTCATCATTTCTTTATTAAAAGAAACTGCTTTTGCTCTCGAACACTTGTCTATCAAGATGGGTTGTAGTTCCAAAGTCAGTTTGTCAGTTTGAATGTCAGTTTGAATGAATGTACCTGAGCAATGAGCTATTGCTTGTGCTCGTGAGATTTTTTGACAAGTTCATTGTAATACACATTTATACTGGACAATAATCATCAATGAACACATAAAATAATTGTTTTGGAGTAAGATTATTCTATTTTATAGTAAAATTTAATATACTATTTTAATAATAAGTAATTTGATTACTCAATCAAATTACTTGAAGACAAATAAATATTCAGGAAGGGAATATTTATGACCAAAAAGGTAATTAGTCGGATATTATTACTGATAGATTAATTCTTCTTTTTCAGTTCACATGTGGTTTTCATTATTTATTTGTAATAGAAATATCTGACAAGATCTAACATTATAAGATTGAAAGAAATGTTCTATTAATACAGCGAATTCAAATGACATTAACGTGGAATGTGCAATACAAATTCGGTTATCATGTCTCACCTCCAAGATGGTATGCGGTACATTTGTCACTATCTGCAGATGTGAAAGCAGGCTCCATCAGGCCTAAATTTGCTCTGTCGCAACTATTACGGAATGTTTGTTCCGGGGTAAACTTTTTTTGTCCCCAACAACGCATTATTCAAAAAGTCTTAGCGTACCCTCGCCTTTGGTAATTCCCACTTTTTTGAATCAGAGCTCTAATTTTGTCGGGACCACAGCTATTGAATGAAAAGCTTTATTGCGCTTCTTTTCTTCGCTCGATTTCTATATTTTTGTTTTGAGAGAACATCGGAATGAATTGATCAGTATAAGAGAAAATTGCAATAAAAAAAAACAGAAATTTACACTCATTTCAACTGTTCATGGCTCCCGTTTACAAGGTGCAGGAAGTGCTCGTCATAGCCGTGTGGCTTTCGGACCTGACTCCGTGCGGGCAACGAGGGTTCGAGTCCCGGCGCTGGTGGCGATTTTCTCCGGTGGGTATTGGAGAAAACATTCTAAGCACAATACCTCACTCTACCCAGGTGTCTGAAATGGGTACGGGTCTTTACCGGGGGAAAGCGTCATGGCGTCCTGGTGTTGGTTATAAGGCATTTGAAAAACCAATGTACAAGGTGATATGTATCAGGCTTGAATTGGAAATAAAGCATCCGTAGATGCCGATGTTTGTTCAAGTGACAGGAAAACCAAGCAAGCATGCAATGATGAAAGTATACAAACAAGCCTACAAGAAAGTAAACAAGCAAGGATTAAAGCAAGCCACTAGCTCGGTATTGTAAGAAGAGAGATAAGCGTACAATTTCAAACTATTTGTCCCCAGGCGGATTGTGGACCGGACGACTTCGCAGCTCTTGCATGCCCCAACATTAGCTCCGTTAGCCTCTCCGTTGGCCCCTCGCTGCCCCACATTAGCTCCGCTCACCCACGACATCCTCCGCCACCTGCGCCACAACGCGCTGCTGGAGCCCGAGCCGCTGACGCCACTGGATATCCCGATGTCTCACAGACAAGTGTGGCGTTGGACAGAAGACGGGTCTGAGTTCGTGAACATCACCTGGGGAGAAGATCCATTTGATGGTGAAGACTGAGCTAAATTTGGTTCATCCATATATTATGGGTCAAACTCACCAACACCTTATTTTAGCATCTCCTGTACTGAAAACCAAGATACACCAACTTTCTGCTACAATCCCACCTCCAACTTGCCAACTTGCGCGTAAATGAATGGACTCTTCTCCCTTCTTCAGGAGAAGAAAAATATTGGCAGCTGTTCTTCATTCTTCAGGAAAAGAAATGTTGCCGTTTCACTCTAATCAGGTCTTGCTATCCAAAATTTTGATTTTGCAGAAATAAACTCACTGAGGTAAAACTGTTATATTTTCCTTAATGAAAAGGTAACAACTAAAGTTGTGGAGAGCCGAAACCTTGTCAACAGATTGAAACCTATTTAGCCAGTGCTACATGAGAAAAGGAAGTCACATATTTTAAACGGATACTTTCAATGCAGGGAATCAAGTAAGGTAGCATCACATTTATGAAACAGAAGTTCAGTGGGACAAAATTAAACAAATCGTCTTTCCGCTTATATCATACAATTGTCCCGAGTCGTTTGATGCAAATTCCCACGTTAATTTGCATCAAAGAGGAAACCTAAGGCTACGGCCAGACTGAACACGTTGGCGCTGGAGCGTGCGTACGCTTCACGCTGTCTCACGCTTTTATTTGAATGGAGGTGGCCACGCTGCACGCTGACACGCGCGTTCATCGAGAAGCATCGGGGGTAGGGTTGCCGATTTAGCCCGAGCCCTTTTCAATATCTTTTAGTCCTTAAAATTTTGAATTTATCCCTGACGCGTTTTTTAACCCCTTTTCTACTAGTTTAACTCGTTTTTAGCCCGTCTTGTTCATTTTTTTGTAAAAATTTAGAGTTGAAGATACGTATCGAGTACTTATAAGAAAATCTCTGCAAAAGTTCAATATCTAGCATATTTAGGGCATTTTATTCACTATTCTTGTCTCTATGCATAGCATCTACTCAAAATTACCAAAACTTCATTGCATCATCTGGTTAGAATCAAGTTCATTGCTTGTTGAAACTGCAATGGTTTGATCTGACAGAAGGGATGAAAAAGTAACTTATTCTGTTCTATTTGGCGGCAGTTTGGCATGAAAACAGTGGCAGTAACATTGCGTGTGGTAATTTGACTTGATTTATTGTTGGAACTCGTTCAAAGTCTTCAGTTTTGGCATTATTTTAGCATAATATTCTTCTTTTGATCTGCGTTCGACAAAATTAAACCCCCATGGAAAAAAGGACACGCAAAGTTCAGAAACGAGTGGCGGAATAATCCAAGGTATATAGATTGGTCGCAGCGAATTGAAGGCGACAGTGCAAACTGTCGTAAATATTACAAATGTGCAATTTCTGCTAAAAATAAATGACATAGATAGACATATTTCCACTGCAAAACATAAGACAGCTATGAAACCTTTCGGTGCTCAGCGGTCTTCTCTACTTTCTTTTGTTAAAGTGGAAAATAATGACACCAAAAGAGTCGAGTGCAAACTTGCTCTTTTCCTTGCTTGTCATGGTGCCATTTCTCAGTCAGATCATTTAGGTAATGTTCGCAAAGCCCTCTTTTCTGTTAATACAAGGTGCAACGACTTGAAACTCCACCGTACCTAGTGCACAGGTATAATTTGTAGTGTTCTGCCTTCCTATTTTCAACAAAATTTAGTTGAAGATATCGGTGATGGAAGTTTTTGCATGATAATTGATGCAAGCAATGATTTTTCAACTAATAAATTATTGGGCGTGATTATTAGATATTTCTCGAAATTGAGAAACGATATTGTAGCAAGTCTGTTGGATTTAATTCGATTGAATGCAAGCGATGCTGTGGCTATTTGCAATGCAATTAAATCAAGTTGCAACGACTTGAAACTCCACCATACCAAGTGCACAGGTATAATTTGTAATGTTCTGGCCCAGGTATAATTTGTAATCTGAAAGAAAGTGTTTTGAGGCTGGAATATCTTGTTAGCATTGGCAGTGACAACGCATCAGTAATTATGTATACCGTGGGTGAGAAGCGTCCCAAATGGCAGGCACTGCCTGAATAGAAGAGAGTAGCAGCTCCACATCCATCACTCACGGCTGCTCGAGACACACTAAACGCGCCGCGCAGCGTCAAATATTTCTTCCAAATAATCCTGAATTTTGACAGCGAGATGCAGCGCCTGTACGCTTAGGTCTGCTTGCGCGCGTCCACGTCTAGTGTGGCCGCGCTCAAGGGAATACATGTATTTGATATTGCAGCTACTGCCTGCGTACGCGCGCGTCAGCGCCAACGTGTTCAGTCTGGCCGTAGCCTAAAGCTCAGGTTTGAGGAATGGCATCACCTCCACGTTATGAATTACACATAAGGATACAAGCTACAAAATGCAAGATGACACGGTATACATGTTAATGATTACAAATTACAAGGCATAAAGTATGGCGGTACTCACCAAGTCGATGACGCGACTGGCGTTCGCGATTTTCAATTCGCTTTCTTCTGATGTGACTTCTGTCGCACATCATAATACAAATAGTGTGATCTCAACAAACAATACAAGAGACACGTACCCAAAGGTTGTTACGTATTGATTGATTGTCAACACAACTACCTTGAAGAAAATCATTTTCTTTAATCGAATGTTCATTAAGAATTTACAAACGAGGAACACTACTCGTAGGTTAAGCCTTATTTAACATTACATATCGTCAATTCTATAAAACGTTTTGAAGTCCTGCTCCATCCTCAGTAAGTAGAGTCTGAAAAAATGTAAAAAGACGTAAGTTTGTCAGACATGTTAAAAAAGAAAACTGATAGAAAAAATTCGTGTAAAAAATTCCAGCGGATAAGAACTATTCATACTGTTTAAAACTGCTTATTCTTTGGCTATGTACACTGATTCCAAAATTCTTAGTTCCAAATCATTAAAAGAATTCCACAATATTTTAGATTAATCTTCAGCGACTCCAGCACCACACTGCTGTGCATGGAGTCGCACAGACGAATGAGGCGGTTGTGCAAGAAGCCTCCCGGAACGATGACTAACTCCACGATGCTGGGCAATCCTTATATAAAACGGCAAGGTCGTCATACCGACATAGCTTGATGTACACTGTACACAACTAAATTTGTAAACTAAGGACGCCCTCATTCGCTTTGAAAGTACATCTTTATACCGAAAAAATGAGCCTATTTTAAATGAATTGACAGAAATTAGGCACAATTTCACGTCAGGAAAATAGCGATTGAAAAGCAATTCCAAATCTCTAGACATCTTCTCAGGCCGTCCGCTAACTGATGGATTCGAAGCGATGCGATTCGCCTCAATCGGCAGTGAGTTAGGTAACACAATACTATTCCTACGGTGCTACAAATGAACCGTGCGATTTCGCAAGGCGTCGCACCAATAGAATCGCATCAGTGGGCGGGTGGCCTTAGACAACTGGCCAAAGGTTTGAGATTTTTTAGCTTTTGCAGCTTCAGGTTCAAAGTGAATGCGATTAGGACGCTTGTAAACAGAGCTTACAACGTTTGCTCCAGTTTTAAAAACCTTCACAATGAATTCAATTTCTTTCACTCTTTTTCCGCAACAACGTGTTTCCCTCTTCCGTAATCTACCCTAGTGTTAAGAGGATCTTGGCAAAAAAGGATTCAAAAGTTAGTGACAATGTCGACCCTGTACAATGTTTGTATTGCAGTTTTCCTTTCTTTGGCCAGTTGTCTGAGAAGATGTCTAGAGATTTGGAATTGCTTTTCAATCGCTATTTTCCTGACATAAAATTGTGCCAAATTTCTGTCAATTCATTTAAAATGGGCTCATTTTTTCGGCATAAAGATGTACTTCCGAAGCGAATAATGGCGTCCTTAGTTCACAAATTTAGTTGTGTACAGTGTACATCAGGCTATGTCGGTATGACGACCTTGCCGTTTTATATAAGGATTGCCTAGCATCGCGGAGTTAGTTATCGTACTGGGAGGCCTCTTGCGCAACCGCCTCATTCGTCTGTGCGACTCCATGCAGAGCTCTGTGGTGCTGGAGTCGCTGAAGACCAATTTGAAATATTGTGCAATGCTTATAATGATTCAGAACTAAGAATTTTTTATATCACGATACTTGTGCGACGGCCTTTTTCTAAATTTCTGAAAAATAGAAAAAAACATTCGTTACTAAAACTTCTACCGATGCATCTTCAAAATTTTTTTTTATAATTTTAAATTTTGTTTAAAATATTTTTTTTTAGAAATAACGCACGCTATCTCTATTTATATATTTTTTAGAAGAATTTTTCAGTGAAACACTCGGCTATTTACGCACTTGACACGCACGACGGAGTTTACGCTAAATTGCCTTTCACCCAAACACGATTGTTCCTTGAGGGTAAGTCCCTTTCCGCCTTTCTAAGAAACAGCCAATTAATTCCACAGTATTTCGGAGGTGTTCGTTTAATCCCGCCTTCGTCTGGATGTCTCTGTCTTCATTGGTTATTAGGAAGACTGCTTTCTCCGCCTTTTCGAATACAGATTTGAGACCCTTTTTGAAAAGCCATTACAACCTTTTTTCATGTATTTCTTTTACCAACTTATGTTCCGAGGTCCGAGGTTCACCTATCGCTAAGCTGAACAAAAACGAGGGCTGAAGAACCCCGGGCCTATGCTCTGACCTCTACCCCCTCGGCCTTACATAGTGCCATTGTGCCACAGCGGTCTGTCATCCATCACCCTGTCGATACCTGTTTCTGAGCGTATCTCACACACTCATCTCGTAAGCTGCATAAAACACTCCAGCTCAAACACAGCACAATACAATCACAACACCAACTCCATCCACAAACACACACTGTTGAGATTTTTATTGTACAACAAAAATTGGCACAAAAGAATATCAGTTAATACTACAAAGCAAAAGAGCAGCTTTGCGATAATTTATTTAAAAAATTTAGCCATCAATTTATGGCAATTTAGCCATTAATTTCTGAACAATTCGTAACACAATTAAACAAATTTTTCCAACAATTTAGTTACCACAAGTGATACAGCAATATATTGTATCTCAAGTCTAGTACAATGTACATATTTGAGTATAGCTACTTGTGAGCCCGAATAAGTTCAGCGACTTCTAGGACATCCTATCATCAAAAGCTATTTTCAAAGTGTACAATTAGGTTTAACCTAATTTACTTAACCTAGGAGCATACAAAATTGATCATGTTTCGATGCTTAGTCTTTCAACAAAAAATAGTAAAATTAACCATGGCAGATTTCCTTACCAAGATAAGTCGCATAACAAAAGAAGAAAATTGACTTGAATACATTATATGATTCACATTTCGATAGGAAGAGGGATTCAAGATTTGTTTCGAAAACTTTGTAAGAACTTTTCCCACGGTTCTCAGCAGAGATTGCATTCTAATTCTTAGTTCCAATGAAGAAGATACTGTGTTCTGACCTAGATTTTGAATAATAAGGAAGTATGAAGTTACTTCTGTTTCGGAATTGGGAAATTTTAAGAGATATCAATTTTAGCTGCTATAGGAAATGTAAGATGTCAGGTACATCCTGTGAAAAAAATGAGGTTTGTACGTTCGCTCGTTCGCCTGCTACGGGGTTTGAAGTATGGGGAGAGGGGGTGAGGGGGGGGGGGTTGAGGTGGTGTTTCATCATGCTACAGGCCCACCTATGCTATTTTTGCACGGCATGACGTTGCTATGTAAGCTCCTATGTCTCTTTACTACTATATAAAGATTGCAAGGGTTCTAGCTGATCCCACAAATAATAACAGAAAAAAATTGAGATTGTTTATGTTTGTTTTGTCTTTTTTTGTGAGGTCCAGGTGTGGGGTTTCAATATGCTTCTTCTCCAACAGTTTTTGAGCTACAGTGATGAAATGGATATCATTGTATGCGGAGAAACTCAGGATTTGCTATAACTTGCACGGGAATCCCTAATTCGTTGTCGATTAGAAGTCATGACGCCACAAATTCGAATTTTTTCACCAAAAATTTTGATTCTTGATTTTTTTTAACTTTAAAGTGGAAATTGGTAAAGCGCTATATATAGGTGTTGGTAATTTATGAGTTTTATCGCATCCAATGATACCCATATCATCACTGTAGCTCAGAACTGAAGGAGAAGAAACATTTTGAAACCTTCCCACACCCCAATTCCGTTGTCTATGAATATCTCGTTTTCTATGAAAAAATCACATTTTTTATGAATGAAACCAGCTTTCTATTTGCATTTGCTATCTGTATACCAAATTTTATTGCTTTGGGTTCAATAACCAATTTTTATCCAGATTTGGGTATCTTCCCTTGAACGATTAATAATTGTTTAAGTTCTCTGTCGCCATCATATCAGTTGGTGTTTTGTACATGAAATTGCATATGGAGAGCTTGTAGAGATAAAAAACCTTCAGTATTTTAAGCCTTTAAATGAATTATTTATGCGAGCATTACATTCTAATTTCATTACCGCTTAAATGGCTCTTTTTTGCAACCCAAAGAGCAGATTGGTTTAATTTTTTCAGTTCCGTGCCAAGATTCTATCTCGTTTCGTAGACATGGTGAAATGATCTTATGATGAAATGTTTTTAAGCTTCTTCAGGCGATACATTTTTTACTTTATGAAGGATTCCAACGGATTTTTATAATTTAGTACTGATATGTGCAATATGCTCTACTCAATAAAACGCCTAGAAATTTACAGGAGTTGGTTTCATCAATTTCTCCACCACCAACTTTAATGTGTGGAAGAGACACATTTCTCGCATGAGAATATAATGTATTTTGTCTTATCGAAATTGAGGCCTATTTTATTAACTTAAGCTACATTGAAGCATTTTGCAGCTCATTATTTATACTCTCTGCAATTAAAATTGAATTTTAATTTGGAAGAGCTGCCGAGGGCGTGTTGTCATCGGTAAAAGGTATGAATTTGAAAAATGAAGTAGATTTAGCTGTATCGTTGATAAAGATCGAAAAGAGAAGAGGCCCAAGGACCGACCCTAGCGGTACTTCATGACTGATTGTCAGCAGTTCCGATTGTGCATCGTCAATGCCAACATATTGTTTTCTATTTCTTAAGTATGATATGAACCAATCATGTGCAACTCCTCTGACGCCATAACAGTGTAGTTTCGATAATAAAATGGTATTGTCCACGCAATCGAAGGCTTTTCGAAAGTCAAGAAATACTGAGAAAACGAGCTTTCCTTCATCTATATTCGAATATAGATATTGTAAATGATTTAATATAGCCTGCGTCGTCGATTTTTGGAACAAAACCCGAATTGCTTGTCGTAGAGAAAAGATTTTTGTCCACAATAAGAATACACTTTTTATACACAATTTCCTCGAATATTTTGCTAATAATTGGCAGCAACAACATCAGTGAGTTTCAGTCTAAAGTGCCGTTTACACTAGGGGACATTTCGGCCGTGAGGCGAGACAAGTGTATACACGGCTCACCACTGTATCTCATATTTGTGTGTGGGTGTATGAAGTTCCCTATTCGCTCTGATTGAATTCGTAATGCGCGACACTCAAGAGCCTCGTAACTACCGTAGCGAATGGGGAACTTCGTGTAAACACACAAATATGAGACTCAGTGGTGAGCCTTGTATACACGAGTCGCGCCTCACGACCGAAATGTACCCTTGTGTAAACGGCCCTTTAGTTTGGTCCATATCCTGATGTGTCTCGCTTAACGAAAGACGGCAAGGAAGTGGTTTCTGTCCCAATAAAATACTTCAAGTCAGTAATGACAAAATTGAAAAGTTAAATGGAAAAAGTACAAAATTAAATAAGCAACATCAAAACACTATTTGAAACACTAGCGGCAAAAGAAGCAGAACACAAGGAAATTCTCAAAGACCAGAATATAAAAATAAATAGCCTAGTCTCTCGTCTCGATCGCTTGGAGAAAAATGATCAGCGCAGAGATTTAGCAAACATAAAATGCACCCTCGTCATCTCCGGAGAGGAACTACTCCATTCACACGCGGACGAAAACTTCAAAGAAACAGTCTGCAAACTTTTGAAGAACAATATCAACATCGACCTCAGTGATACTGACATCACGTCAGCTAACACAATGGGGAGCAAACCAATAACTGGAAACGAAGATCGAAGAAACATTACTTTCGAATTATAACATTATGACAAGAAACGCGAAATTCTCACCGCCTGCCGAGCAAATAAACCAAAGTTTTCCATGAATGAATATCTTATACCTTCACGAGCCAACTTCATGTACAGTTTGAGAGTAGTCAGAAAAATTCCCGGAGAAAATTGGAATCCCGAGAACTCAGGACGGAAACATCTTCGTATTTATCCCTGGAAAATCGGAAACACACCGGAAGAGCTCGACCAATACCTGATGCTTCAACTGGACATGTCTCGAAACAGGTCTTGGGGGATTCGGCTTGGGTGATCACCTCAATTAGATACCATGTCACTATCATAACATGTAACTGTCACTGATTAGATATGTCACTGACGCTTAAATTTTATAACATTATACTATAATTTCATGCTCTATGATTTCATGATTCAAAAATAAATTTTAACATGTACACGATTAGATATATCACTTTCACCCCAATTAGATATCATGTCCCTTTCATAACATGTAACTGTCACTGATTAGATATGTCACTGACGCCTAAAATTTTATAACTTTACACTTTAACTTCAAGCGCTATGACTTCATGTTTCAAAATCAATTCCAACTCTTTCAAGATGATATATATATCTCACTTTCACCTCAATTTTGACAGTTGTATGTGAACAATCATGACAGCTGTATGTGAACTTCACAACAACGCCTTCAGCAATTTTTACCTACCAATGTTATGATGAAATTTCGTTTTCCACTTTGTTCTTATTCCCAACTCATTTGTATAATTTTTACCTATATGGTTATTATTGCGTACAAACCTTAACACTATCCTCCAAAATCAATTGCGTCCTTCATACGATTAGATATATCACTGTCACTTCAATCAGATATGTCCCTCTCATAACATGTAACTGTCGCTGATTAGATTTGTCACTGTCGCCAAAATTATTAGAACTTACTACCTGATGTATGTGAACTTTGTGACAACGCCTCCAGCAATATAAAAACAAGATGATGAGATGTTCAAGAGGTGGAGTGTTTGAAACATTGGATGTGCATGATGATGAATGATGAAGTGTTAGAGGAGGTACAGCATTTTAGGGACCTCTGATCGGACGTGGCTGTGAATGACAGTATGGAAGTAGAAGTGAGACACCGAGTGAGTGAAGGCTGCAATACATTGGGTGCAATAATGAAAATTTTTGAATGCCGGAGTTTGAGTATGAGTGCTAAGCGTGGACTGTTTGAAAGTTTAATCGTGCCAGTTTTGCTGTATGGAGCAGAGGCTTGGGGTTTGAGAGCAGCTGAGAGGAGGAAGCTGAATGTGTTTGAAATGAAGTGTTTGAGGAGCATGTTTGGAGTAACAAGAAGAGATGGGATTAGGAATGAGTTGGTTAGGGAGCAGACGGGTTTTGTGAAAAAGATGAGTAGGCGGGTGAATGAAAGAGTGCTTTGATGGTTTGGGTATGTTGAAGGAATAAATGTTGAGCGGCTGTTAAAAAAAATTTAAGCGTCGGAAGTGACCGGTATTAGAGCGCGAGGAAGGCCACGGATGAGTTGGATAGATGCGGTAAAGCACGCATCGTATGAGAGGGGTCTAACTGTGGACGTAGCGAGAGGGATGACTGTGGACAGGAGTGGAAGCAGTGTTTAAAGCATGTAATTATTTGACGCGGTCACTGGAAGCCTGTCCGCATGGGATGGGGCATTGTGTCCTGTTATGTGCCAAGGGAGGCTGCACACAAATGAAGCGGTCAGGGTAAACTTGCTATGGCTGTCGGGCTCGACTGGAAAAGGGTTGTGCTAGGCTTCCATTGATCCGAGCAGTTCTGGTACGGCCTGTGCTGCTTCTCTCGCCTTCTATTGACTAAGGATGAATGATTGCGGCTTGCTGTCGGCTACCCTTCCATAAGAAGGAAAAGCCTGGTATATGTGTACTCTTCGTTTTGTTGCCTCCAAACATAGTTTATGCTGTTTCTCCCAAATAGTTCGATTTTGGTGTCATCTGAAAACAGTATTGAGTTCCAAAACGCTGCTGGTTATTCAAATGGTCGTTGGCATACTTCATCCTGGCCTTGACGAGACGTTTCTGGAGAAGAGGTGTCCTACGAGAGATCCGGGAGCAAAGACTTTCGCGACGTAATGCCCTACTGATCGTGTGTTTGCTGGCTTCGATCTCAGAAGCCTCGAGATCATTCTTCCATTCTTCAGGAGTAGTTTGAGGCCTCTGCACTACTGTTCGGACCAATTTTCAAACAACATGGTCGATAATCTTCCGTGGACGGCCAGTTGGAGGCTATCTGAGAGTCGTATTCCGTCATTTCCTTTTACGTATTATGATTCCAACCTAGGCTTATCTTCCGATAACCCAGACCTTCATTTTGGAGCTCCACAATACGTTTGCGGAGGTCTTAGCTGATGTCCTTATTCCTATCCATGCTTACGACCTCTCAGAATGAGAGCGAGCTGCTGTGCCAATGACACGTTATTGGAGTTGAATGCTGACGAAAGTTCGGTTGCTAAATATTAGAACGTACAAGAACATTCTGGAATAATTCTACAATAATTCTAATGTATAATATCGAGAAAAAGCGGTGTAATGTAAAATTTTCTTCACGTATTTGCTATACATTTTCCAATATATTCATTCTATTAAATATTGAGAGGCTTCAAATATATTTTTAACCTTTTTATACTATTGTTTATAGAAAGTCCAATTTTCGTAATTGTACGTGGTTTAGAAATGTGGAATCTGGCGATTTAACCCTTTGGGTCCGAAAATTTAAACGGTTTAGGGAAAAATTTCCTAGGGAGAAAGTTCGCAGTGCCCTTAAATCTCAGAGGAGTTGCCTTAGTGTGGATGTTTTTAGCTTAGCTAACCCTACTTCTGCATTTTAATTTAAAAAATCACGAACATTTAAAGCGCCATGCTTGGCGAGAAAAATTTTTGAAACTGGAAAAAAAGTTTTTTTAAATTTTGAAGAAATCATTTATAAGTTCTTGCCTAACCTTATCAAAAAGTGAACGAAGGTCAGAAAAAACTTGCCCAAGTTGAATAGAAAGGTTATTGAGTATGTTGCACGAAACCTGTGGCGTGAACTTAGTGATAATCAATGGTAATTTACACGAGCAGGCTCCTAGAATGTCTGAAAATAGTTTCATTAATGTTATTAATTTCCCTAATTTTGTCATTTACTTCAAAATTTATCCTCACTAGTTGAATTACTTTAAAATTAAATTAGATACCCTAAACTGGAAGCACTAGCCCTCTTGGCACTAGAGGAATCGTCAGTACCCAAAGGGTTAAGCGTGTTTTATTATTTTGCCCCCACTTTAAATACGCGTGATGTTGGTTATTGAAAATCGATCTAATCCCTTACAACTGTTTCGGTAAATCGTTCCGTTTTGACACAAATTTTTATCCGTAATAGTCGAGTAAATGCGTTCGTAGCTTTTAGTGACGGTCAGGTTTCTGGCCAGCATGCATGTCGTTGAGTTCAAGATCAATATTTGGTGGGAAATGGTACGCTCATATCTGTCGAGGAGGAAGATAATATCACGTCTTGCAACATCTACTGCAAGATGGCCTATTTATCAATAATATCTTTTCCAACTTCCAGTGCGAGAATCTGGAGGTAAGGGTTAAAATTCTAAATCTCAAACGAAAGATAGGCGTGTGAAATGATGTTCTCCCACTGTGAAAGGAAAAACAAAGGACTATTTTACCTAAGCTAAACTAGCGATCAATTTACAGTGAGCGTTTCAATTTCTCTTGTAGGCAGCCAGTGGTATCTCTGAGGAATGTTGCACTGTGATGAAAGAAACTGTTCGATTCGTTAAGATACCTCAATGGAACAAATTTTCTTCGTAACTGTTGATACTAGTACACTAATTTTTTCCTTTTTTGCTTCAACAGGAATTACAAAGAAGACTTTCTCTGAGACCTTGTTCTTCCAATTAAGAAAACTCGAAATTCAATTTGCGGATTTGTACCCTTGCCTAAAAAAAATTACTAGAATTTCTGGTCAATATATTAGTTTTTCCTGATGTACAACTGATTTTTGAAGTAGTCCAAAAGTTTCATCGCTTTTGGAAACATTGAAACTAAAAGTTAAAAAATGTAACAATACCCTACGTTTATTAAAAAAATTTCGTTTAGCAAAAATATTAGGAATCCTCCGATTTCTCAGTGAAAATGACTCGAGAATTAAAAAACGTGGGTTTGAAGTTACTCACAGACTTATTTGCCCCAGAAAAAACTCAAAATTCAACTTGCGGACTTGGATCATTTTCTAAAATAAAGAAAGAAAGAAAAGCAGTTCATTTCCAAATAAGTTGATGCATGAGATATATAGCGCATGGGATATTAAAAATTTCCCAATTGATCGACAAACTAAGCGAGGCGTACTATAGCCATTTCGGGGGTTAATTATGTTATTGAGAGAAACAGTCGAAATATCATCTCTTGGATGTCTTATACACAAAGAGATGACTGACAATTTATAATTTATTTAAATACTACTAGATAACACTGGTCAACAAATTTTGAAAAGTTGTGTGCTTCAGTTGTGCTTTAGTTGATTCCTATGTTTTTTCATTCAATGAATCCAAATATCACGTTGAAAAATGTGTATTGGCTACAGGTTCAAAGATACGAGGCATGAAATATTTGATTAATGTATTTATTTTAGGTTTATGAAGTATTTTACATTAAAATCACCTACCTTTCGCCCTCCAAATGTAAACTTGTACAGCACAAACACCATCAGTGACTGATGAAACAACACTGAGGGCAGAGAGACTGAGCGTAGTGAGTCCGCCAGCCTGTAGGAACGTGTTGAGACATGTAGGCGTATCACGAAAAGTATAGCTACCAAACAATTTTAACCATGATATTTGTTACCAGCAATCTAAAATTATATGGAAAATGCTATTTTGGTCTCCGAAGCATTTTGGTTGTTGACCAGTGTAATCCTTCGGAATTCCTTAATTATTAGTTGAAACGAAATAAGAAAAGACAAAAATGCTTTATCAAAACAGACTGAAACACCGTCATAAAAGATTATCAAGTAGTGAGAAAAGATTAGTCAAAAAGGAATTCATAAAAAATATCGCGCAACACGTACATCTAAAAACTTGTAAACAAACAAACGTATATGCAAAATGAAATTCATAGCTTGTTCATCGTACGGACAGAATGACAATTTATTCACGAATCATATGCTCAAATTGCACTTTATTTCATCTGTCTGTTTATATTTTTCAGGTCTGTTCTTTATTTCATGTCTGTTTCTCTGGGGTAGTGATAGATCAATTTTTGAAACAGTTAGCAAGAGCAATAAATTCATTTACTGGGCTATCGAGTTATTTATGAAGAATGATTCAGTGTTAACTGGTCGCACCGCATTAAGTTAAATGTAATAGGCCTTGAGGCTTTGTTTATACGCTGATAATAAAAACATATGTATGTATATGTGGATATACAAATATATATACACACACACAAATATACGTATAGAAAATGAATTTGAGAAAAAAACATCAAAATAATAAACAATCTTCCGCCCGTTACATTGAAATGAAATTGAAATGCTCAGTGTATAATAAAAAATAAATAAATAAAAAGAGAAAGAAACATCGAAAAGCGTAAAAAGGAACTAGTTTCTAATTTTCTAACAGAAAAGAAAAGACACGAAAACACTCTACGAAAACCGACTGAAACACCGTCGTAAATGATATCAAAGTAGTGAGACAAGGTTAGTCAAAAGTAATTTACAAGAAACATAGCACAACACTCACATGTAAAAATATGTAATCAGACATCCACACAAAAATGAATTTCAGAGCTTGTTCATCGTCCGAATGGTAAATATAAAAACATAAAATATAAAATAAAGATGAGAAAATAATAGTAAAAATCAAAACGACCTTCGTCGTGCTACATTGAACTGACGGCTGTGTTGCTCATTTTAGTCAAAAGAAATGATTAAGAAAAATCAAGATGACTTAGCGAAGGTAAAAATTATATAATTTCTAATTTTCCAACAGAACTTTTAGGAAAATCCAGCTACAGATTTAGAGCAACAACAAAAAACATTTTATTTTTCTCATCCTCTCGGTATTCTCTTTAACAACGTACGGACATGGGTACATGCGATAAAACAGAGGCACGGTGATAGATTGATATTACTTACGAGTAACATATAGCTACAAAAATTTCTATGCATAGGCTACATATGAACCTATCTATGAAATCATTATCAACTGCACTCCACACTAGACAGGTTAAAAATTATATTTCCAATAGGGCGATTCTTCGAGAATCTTATTCGTAGAATAAAAAGAAGAACCAGAGTAAAACCGAACATTACATTTATTGCAAACGTTTCGGAATTAAAATTCCATCATCAGTGCTGAAACGGGAGAAAAGATAAAAATAATTTGTCTATTTTGCGAAACAAAAATCATATATATATTCCACACACCTACCTAAATGTCTAAAAAGCCTAATTTTTTCATTCATACTCAAACAATAGCATACTCCTAATTTTCACAAGCACACATGTACACGCTAATTAAGATACAACAGCAAAACACACTATGCACACACACACACACATACAGAATTACGTCAGTAGGTGGGGGCAATTGATAACTTTACGGCACTAATGTCTTTGTTGAGGTTAGGTTTATGAGTGAATATGAAAAGGGACTCTAAAATTCTTAGGTCATGCTCACTGTTAGCTCGGCATAAAGTGGAAAAATTAGTAATTTTGAATGAATGGTTTGAATTTTCACAGTGATCCCTAATTGCTGATTGGGGTGGAATGGTTAGTGCACGACCGGTTCTATGAGATATTCTTGCGAGTTGGCTATGTCTGATGAATTGTTGGAGTTTGGTACTACCAACGTAAGACTGCATGCAGCAGTCACACTTATAAAAATAGACAGCCACTCCACAAGCACTCATCCAATCGTTCCTTCCTGCTATAAAAGGATGCAATCTTAAAACTATTTCTATAAAACACTCTGTTTTATCTGTCAGAAGATCTGTCTCCTCCTAATTTGTTTCCTCGGCATATTTTAAAGCAACTCCTTACTATCCGTACTACTGAAGCTCCTTTTCGACATATTGATGGAAGTTTGTTTCGTCAGGTTGATGGGGTGGCTATGGGTTCCTCTTTAGGCCCTACATTTGCTAACTTTTACATGGCTCACGTTGAAAACCTGGTCTTGAACTCTATACCGGTTAAGCCGATTTTGGACGCCAGACACGTGGATGACATTTTTGTTGAAATTGAGACCGACGAGCAGTTGGAGATGTTGAGGAAATTCATGACTAATAATTCGGTGTTGCGTTTCACGTACGAGCTGAGTGTAAGCGGGAAGCTGCCATTTCTTGATATTTCAGCTGAAGCTTTGCAAGGTGCTTTTGAGAGATCTGTGTGTGTTAAGCCCTCGCATGCTGGTGAAACCATAAACAACGATTGTGATGCGCCGCAAGTGTATAAAGAAGGAGTCATTCATACCTTGGTTAATAGAGCTTATAAAGTGTGCAGCAACTGGGTTAGTTTTCATTCCGAAATGCTTAGAGTCAAACGGTTGCTGGTTAATAACTATTTCCCCAAAACTCTTATTGATAAAACTATAGGTAAGCTTGTCAACCGAATTTTGAATAGAGACCATAATGCGAGACCTAACCAGCGGAATATAGATATATATTATGAAAATCAGATGCATAACAATTACAAAATTGACGAGCGTGTTTTTAAAAATATTGTCAAAACTTTCGCCCACAGATCCAGAGAGGGCAATTAAAGTGCGTGTGTATTATAAAAATCTCAAAATCAGTGATCTTCTAGTAAGAAACAATATTTCCAGATCACGAGTCAGCGACCTAGACAGAGCCAATGTGAAATATCAGTTCAAGTGTAACAGGAGAGAATGTTAGTCTCTCAATAAGTGTTACATTGGCATGACTAGGATGACGCTTAAACAAAGATTAACTGCACACAAATATCAAGGCTCCATTTTCGATCATTAGCGTATCGATCGCAGCTGTTAACCCTCAAATGAAGATCTGTACTCAAATACAAAAATCTTGTATAATGTTATGAAAAAAAACATATTCAAATAATAGAAGCACTGCACATTCATAAGCTTAAACCTTGCCTCAACGAAAATATACAAATGATTTTTTTGCTCTAAACTGTTCAGTCGGACTGTGACTTAGACGTCTGTCACCTCCGTTCGTCCATTTTGCCTCTATCTCTGGTGCCGATAACATGTGAATATCTAGCGTGCAATAATGACTAGTCAGCTGTAGTTTCAATCTTGTACAAAATTCGCCCTATGTTGTCTTCTCGCAATGTGATTACCTATATTTTTATCCAGTCAGATGTAGTTTAAGTTTTGTCTTAACATAGTTTTTTCAATGTGACTAAGTGTTTCTTTTGTATTCTGCAGCCTGATGATGATGTTAGTAACATCGAAACGTTGCGTTTATAGATACCGACTGATTAAGAATTTTAACAATTGAGTGTTCTCTGAGTAAAGATGATAAGTGATTATCTTCGTATTTTAACACGTGTTGAACTGGAACAGTTTCCAAAGGTTGAAAAATTGGAAAATATATTTATATATTGATGATAATATACATACCTCGTAGATGGCCGCAAAAGCGCGGGAAACCAGCAATGCGACTGAAGCCCGACAGCCGGGAACAAGCATGGGGATACAGTCGAGGCGTGGGGAGTGTCATGAAGGTGAATTAGGGGAAGCGTCTTCTCAAGAGTGGGGTTGATGTGGGGGACTGAATGAGGAGAGAGATCTATGTAGTACGTGCTACATTAAACGTGAAAAATCAATGACAACATTGATGCATAGTACAGAAAAAAGGTTAAAAATCATTTATAATATGCTAGGAAGCATGGGTGTTCAAGGTGTGCCATCGGTATTCCGATACACGTGCAAGAATACGCACCCAACTTGATGGTATCGTCCTATGCGCAGAGCGATGACGTGGACATAAGGGGGAGAGCCGCCAAGCAACAGCCTATCAGCACACAGGGATTTGCCGCAAAGAGAGAGATGCGGACGTAGGCAAGGGCTTGACCGATGAGCAACCGAGACATCACGGTAACGAAGAATATTCGCGAAGCTTTTAGAAGAAAGCAAGCGGAGAGAATAAAAGCTGAGCGAAAGATCAGAACGGAGTCTTGTGCTGGTGAGAAGCAGAAATAGAAGCAGAGTTGCGTTGTGTGGCCGACGTTGACGCCGGATCTCCGGCACCGGGCGCCGGCACCAGCCCTCAAGAACATGGAATTGCCAGAACGAACGCACTGGAAGCCGCCAAACAAATAGTGATACCGAAGAAATGTAAGCAAGCGGAAAACTTGTGAATTGGATTTGCCGTTCTGGTAAAATTACTCCGGGATACCTCAACGAAACAATGTGCATTACAGAGGAAAAGCTCCCGCATGATTACGCTGACAAACACACTCGTAGCTCATCAGTCCTTATGGACAATTATCTCCAACACCGATGGAGCCTGCAAGCGTTCAAGTCTTCACGAGCAGTGCGGTTCCAAGCTTCCGAGAGTGCAACGTCTCAAATAGACCGGCAGAAATCGAAGCTGGGCCAGCACCGGCACCTGGCTCGTATCGAAACTACTCCAGGCGCCATGAGTCCGAGCTGCAGCACAGGCAATACAAAGCCGAGAAGCACCAGCGGGAACAGCCAATGAAGTCTGACGTGAGAGCTCTAAATAGAGCCAGCATTGGGCCAGTACCAGCGACGCAGCGCAGAAGATTGGGGAATTTGAGTGGAAGACTGTGAATTCATGAGGTGGTTCATTACGGGTTAAATTGTGGATTGGTGTTATTTAATAAAAAGATTGTTAATTGAAAAGTACAATATAATGGTGTCCAAAACAACGAATGTGTTTAATGGCGGTGTGTTTTTTATTGCGTTTACCCTTATTTCGTGCCGTACAATAGCCGGTTACAATATAATGTGCATTCGATTTATTGAATTGTGTTTTCCTCTTTTTTTGAGTGCCATTTCGTTTTAATATTCTTTTATGTCGCCAACATGTAACTCACACAACTCATGTGTTCATTCGTAAATTCAAATAAATTCATTTGAAAAATGTGCTGCTTGTAGTTTTCATTATCCCGTGTTGATCATAGGTGCGCTGGTGTAGCTACGTGAAAAACGCCCGTAGCTACATCAATGTGAAAAACGCACGTAGCTACACAAATCAGTTCGTTAGAACGGGAATGACAAGAGTTTTTGACCCTCTCACGAAGTTAGCTTCTGGAAAAAAAACCGTACAGAAAAAACCTTTTGATTTGCAGGGATATTTTCCAGCAAAAATATTAGTTTTATCATTTTCTACCACAAATAGAGTGCATTTCCAGCGTTCAATAATGAAAATGAGTTCGTTAGAACAGGAATGACAAAGTTTTTTACCCTCTCACGAAGTTAGTTTTCTGTAAAAAATCTCAAGGATATCCTTACGATCGATGCCTTATCATATTTTTCAGGGATATTTTGCAGCAAAAATATGAAGTTTATCATTTTCTATCACAAATGAAGTGCATTTCTTTCGTTCAATAATCAAAGTGAGTTCGTTAGAACAGGAATGACAAGGTTTTTGACGCTCCCACGAAGTCAGTTTTCCGTAATAAATCGTAAGGGTACCCCGTATGATATCTTTCAGGGATATTTTGTAGCAAAAACATGAGTTTCGTCATTTTATATCACAAATCGAGTGCAATTCTCTCGTTCAATAACCAAAATGGCGTTTGGTTTCTGATCGGATTTTTTTACCGTCGCTGTACCAGTAGTGGCGCGTACGATACACATTGAGCGGAAAAATGGACGAGCGGATTATTTAACGCTGACGGCAGCGATGCAGCCGCCCACTACCACTATACAATCGACGGTTTTTATAACCGCCTTCCCAGAAATGGCGGCATACGTGACTATATTCTGTATACAAATATGAGGTTTTGCAGCCTAATAGTTTTACTCACCTCAAAGTAATTCCCAGCATCCACATCGGTGGAAACATCTCTTTAGTCTCGTATTTTTCCGTCGTATATGATTTTCCAACAGGTGAGAAAGTTCATCGAATGACTAGATTGACATTCTAAAATGTTCGAAAAACTTTCCTACATCATTTCTCAACTCAAGAAATAAAGTGGAGAAGGCTCTAATTTCTTCTCTCGTCTGATTAATCGGACTAGCCAAAATAGGGATATTTTTCGCTTTCTCTTTAATCGACGACGAAATAACAAAAATGCAAGAAGTTGTTGTCGATTCGTGTTAAATAGCACTAGCTTGTTGCACGGTGGTCAGTGATCAAATGAGTATCGTCGGTGCGCGACGAACATTTCACCGCCCAGCGTGTGAACGCGACATTATGTTGAAGCGGCGACGGTAGAAAAATCTGATCGGAAATAAAACGCAAGGTGTGTCACCGGCCAATAGATAACACCAGAAACCC